>UCOJ01001622.1:0-25235 GCA_900474305.1 Cecidostiba fungosa
TCAAGAAAGATCTCTCGATGATTGTCGTCCTGCTTTTAACGGTAAAACCTAACCAAACTGTATTTCACTTATAAGTATACGAAGCGTTTACATTTGTGTTTGAAACGAATAACGGATTGCAGAAGGATGCAAGATTTTTATGCGCGAAAAATGGCCAGGATTACAAAAGCCCAACCTTACCTGATCATTATGTTTTTTATAGTGTTATTTAAGTAACTTGTATGTTTAAACTTTCAAAAATGTTCATCTTTCAAAAGATCTTATTTGGCTTATTGTATACTAAAAAATCATTTGACAACAAAATTGTATATGTAAACTTCAGGAAGTTTATTATATAAAAAATTAGAGCTTGACTTTTATGTGTTAGAAAACAGTTTGACAATTCAAATAGTATAATCACGTATAAAAGACATTGTTGTTAATTTGTTGTTTGAAAAAAGCTTGTGCTTATTTTAAATACTATAACTATTATACTTATAACTAAAATTACTATAACTTTTAAAGTTTACAGATGTAATAAGAATGATCATTATTACTATAAGTATTATAATAACATATAATTAAAATTCAATAAAAGAAAGTTTACGAAATTCCGGTTATATTTATTTTATTGACATACTTTCTATTTTATTATCCAAATAAATTATTTCTATAAAAAGTGCATTATTGTGAATTTCAATATTTTTTTTTTATCTCTATTAGCTTCTTTTCTTTGATTTAAAATGTTTGTGTATATACTTATGTGTCATATGTAATATATGTACAGTAACAAAGAGACTGTAAACAAAATAAGATCAGTCGCATGAAGATCAAGGGTCACTTCGCGTTCGATCTGATTCTGCGTATTTGGTTAGTCGTCTGTATACATATACATATATAGATATAGGTACTAAATACGTATAGTGCACTGTTCGCCGAACAGTCCCAACCCAACTCCCAACACGCGTTCGTCAGAGTCATCAGACGCGTATCGGCGATCGGCGTATGCAATACGTTGAATGTTTTGGCGGTTGTCCGAGGATCCCGAGATTTCTCTCTACTTCATGGCTGATGAGACATCGTCGGTTATAATAAGACCTCTATGATTCTAATAGGTGCCGGTGAGTAGTACCTCCGTAATATGTATAGTATGAATGGACAATTATCTTAGTTAATTAAGATTTTTTTTTGTAAACAGTGCATATCTATACTGCATAAAATCAACGCATTGAACGAAAAGGGCACATGTAGAAGCGATAGGTACAACGTTTATGAGTTTCTTGTATTCGTCAGGAAAAGAAGTGAGTAAATAATTCTTTCTAAGAATTAAATAAATAATTAAGGGATGGCAATGAAGAATACTTATGCTTATTTGAATAAAATATCTAATTCATAGCAAAGCCTATAAAATGGGTAACGAGAGCAGTAGTAGTGATGATTCTGATAGAAAACGTGAACGTGATCCATGGGGCGACTACTCGTATGGTGAGGATAGTGACGAATCGTCCCGAAGATCGCGTTCTCCACCAGCAAAGAAACCAAAACTTGAACTAAAATATGATGATGAAGACAGCGATGATGAAGATGCTGAGATTGAGGAGGTACCTTACTATTCAGGAAATTACGGATTGCTGACCATAAAATACTGCGAATGGGCAATCAGTGATTTCTCAGAATCTGATTTATTCAAGGAGAAAGGATTTATTCGATCAAATGTATACCGAGCTGGTGACTTCAATGAATTTCAGTTTTATTTTGTAATGGAAAAGATTAAAGCAGATGATGAGACACATCTTGGTGTATATGTTTGTGTTTTAAGTAACATGCGATCTCAAGCTACAGTCAGTTACAAAAGTTATTTAGTTGAAACTAGGGGTTGCAAATATCCGTTAATTTCAGCAAGAAAACAAAAGTTCCCACGAAAGCCAAAGTTCAAATTCTTAGGATCCATGTGTCAAGAATCAATTATGGGTGATGAACGTTCGCAAGATCGATTTGTGCCTGGTGATAATCTTTATTTACGTTTCAAAATTAATGTGTACTACAAAAAAGTAGAATCCAATGTTAAATTAGTTAAACTGCTAGAAGATAACAAAGTGAAAGATATTACATTAGTTGTAAAGGGGGAAGAATTTTCTGCTAATAGAGCCATTTTAACAGAAAAAAGTTCTACATTTGCAAAGTTGTTAGGTAAAGATAAGAAATCAACCAAACTGGAAATCAAGGATGTTGATCCTGATATTATGAAACAGCTACTTTTATTCGTATATACTGGATATGTCACAAAGTTGTTTTCTTGTGCAGACAGACTTTCGACTGCAGCAGATAAATATAAGTTAAAACAATTAAAAGATATGTGCAAAAAGGTTTGTTAAATGGAAGCAAATAATTTTTATTTTTTTGTAGTATCTTTGCATATCTTATTAATCATAAAACTAAAGCATATTTTTTTTAGTTAACATAATTCAGCATTACAAGTAGGATTGTGATTCATAAGTATATGGTATATGTATGTCAGAGATATCGCTTTGTATCATATTCATGATTTATGTTATTTAAATAACTTGTTCATATAAACTTCAGAAAGTTTATATCTGTCTCAATATCTATATAATATTGAAAGAGAATAACATGTAAAAGACAGTATTATTAATGTATTGTTGACTTTGTATTAGAAATTAATTTTTGGCTTTTTGTATTAGAAAACAATATGACTATTGAAAGAGAGTATAATAATATGTCTTAAAAGACATTACTCATTTAATTTATATTGTTAGAACAATCCTAGTAGGTATATATCAACTTTAAAAGTTTAAAATTTGAAGAATTATTATTACTATCTATTATAATGATAATATATATAACGCATTATAGTTAAAATTCAATAAAAGAAAGTTCTCGAAAATTTCATTTTATTTACTTTATTGAATTAGTTAAAATAAATCCGAATAATAAAGGTAAGTGCATAGTAACAGCTGTGAAATATTTCCAATATTGTTAGTGAAATGTTTGATGGTTCTTTTCAGTTATACATAAATATCTTCTATAACATTTTTGATAGGGAATCGATTAAATAATTTTTTTAGGCGTAAAATAAAATAAATAATTTTTCAACGTTCGTGTATACATATAGTGCGTGCAAAGCAGTTCTGACAAACTAAAATCAATAGATATAACATTTATACAAAAGTAAGTTGATGAAGTACTGTTGATCGAAAATTAAAAATCTATTAGATTAAAGCATATTACAGTTACACACAGTAGAATTTATTTTACATCATATTTAAACAATCGGCTCTCATTTCAACAAACATTATCACATAATCAACAATCGTTTTCCATCAAAATCCCTCCGCTGCGTTTCTCCAATCTTCGGCAATTTGGGGACATCGCCATCCTTGAAGTACTGATAGTTCCTAGCCCCGATGTTGGCAACGATCAGCCTGATGTTGATCATATCCACGTCAACGTTGTCGGTCCTGAAGACCTGCAGTCTGTTCGACGTGTACCAGAGCTGGCCGCGTTCATCCACGGCGAAGCTGTCCGGGTATTGGGATAATTCGTGATCCTGGATGACGATACGTTGGTTATCGGTGAAAGGTGGTGATGTAGTGTCCCAAGAGGACACTGCGTCTTCGCCCAAAAGGCCGAAGTACAGGATGCCTTTTGATGATATCATCATGCCTCCAGACTGAAATGAAAATTGTGTACTATATGTAAATATTGTACACTATATGTATAGCTGTCCTGCTGAAAAAAACAATAAGTTTTTAGGAACTAAGTTTTTTTGTATAATGTAATTTTATACTGGTCGACCTTGAACAATCGGATATTGTCAGGAACATTACTGTCTGTAGCTCGACAGTATTATTGTATTTTTCATGCTTATATAAATGGAACGACTCAGAGCTTCATTTTAATAAGTTTATACAGCTGAAAACATACGCTCTTATTCCTGATCAAGTCCTGTTATGAGATCAAACTCGCATTCAAATCTCGCGCGAGCATCACCGCTACCGCAACTTTCAGTAGACTACGAGAGTCAAGAGTAAAGGAAGTGCCAACCTCGAAGACATTAACATGTGGTAAACTTATATATATTTAATATTTGGGTTCTTGAATTTGACTCGCGGACCTGAGCTAGCCCGCAAAATTCTGGTACTTCTCCGCACTCTTGACTCACGTGTACAATGTAAGAATAAACAATAATCTTTGCTAATAATACAAATTTTTTTTTCTTCAGACGCAAAAGAACGTATGTAGAAAGCAACATCGACGTTGAACGACGGAGAGTTTCTTATATTTGACATACCTAGCTAAAGTCTTCAGAAAAACAGGTGAGTAAATAATTATTGAATGATAGAGAATGATTCGTTTATTTCAATAAAATATCTAATTGAATATTTCGACTGTTTAGTAGAAAAACCTACAAAATGGGCAACGCGCACATTAACAGCAGTAGTGATTCTGATGACTCTGATAGAAAACGTGAACGTGATCCATGGGATGAGAACTACTACCACTCAGACGATGATGATGATAGTAACAAATCGACACGAAAATCACCTTCTCCGCCACCACCGCCAAAAAAAACAAAAATTGAACTAAAGTACAATGAAGAAGACGTCGACTATAAAGATACTGAGATTTGCGAGACATACTACACCTCAAAAGAATTTGATTTGAAGTATAATAATAAGAAGAACAGCGATGATGAAGATACTAAGACTGAAAAGGTCACATCCATCATACCAGAATATAGATCTATTAGCGTACTAGCCTGTGGCTGGTATATAAGTGAATTCTCAGAATCGGACTTGTTCAAGGAGAAAGGATTTATTCGATCAACTGTACAACGAGCTGGTGACTTCAATGAATTGCAGTTTTATTTTGTAATGGAAAAGATGGAAGCAGATGATGAGACACATCTTGGTGTATATGTTTGTGTTTTAAGTAACATACAACTTGAAGATTTATTCTCTTGCAAAACTGTTTTAATCGATTACAGATGCAGAAGACACAAGTTAATTAAGCCAAAAAAACAGGCGTTTCCACGAAAGCCAGGGTTCAGATTCATAGGATCAATGTGTAAAGAATCAATTATGGGTGATGAATGGGAACATGCACGATACGTGCCTGAAGATTGTCTTAGTCTTGAATTTAAGATTTATGTGTACTATAAAACAAAGCAATTCAAAGTTGACTTAGGAAAACTGCTAGAAGACAACAAAGTGAAAGATATTACATTAGTTGTGAATGGAGAAGAATTTTCTGCTAACAGAGCCATTTTAACGGCAAGAAGTCCTACATTTGCAATGTTGTTGAATGAAAACAAGAACACAGATAAACTGCAGATCAAGGATGTTGATCCTGTTATTATGAAACAGTTACTATTATTCATATACACTGGGTATGTGACAAAGTTGTTTACTTATACAGACAAACTTTCAGCTGCAGCAGAGAAGTATAAGTTGGAGGATTTAAAAATCATGTGTCAAAAAGTTGTTAAATAGAAGTGAAACAACTTTTATTTCTTTTTTTATATCTTTTCACATTTAATCAACCACAAACCTCAAGTATATTTGTTTATTAGGATAGGATTTTTTGTTTCATGAAGTACATGTCATGTAGATCTCAGAGATTGTGTTACATTTTTGTATTGTATTTCTTATTTACGTTGCATAATAACTTGCATATTTAAACTTTAGAAAGTTTATATCATATATAAAAAATTATGATTTGAAAACAGTTTGACAGTTGAAAAAAGTATATAATAACATGTAAGACATTGTGTATGTCTACTTTAAAAGTTTACAGTTGTAAGAAAGATCACTACTGTCTATTGTAATAACGTATTATAATTGAAAGTTAAGAAAAGAAACTTCTCAAAATTCTTATTTTATCTATTTTGCTGACTTGTAGTTAAAAGTTTCAAAACGTAAAATAATCCAAATAAATTGTCTAAAACCAAATGTGGTAATGCATTGTAATTGTTAACTATTCACAATACTTTATTAATATTCTTTATCTCTAGTTTTTATTTTCTCGTGTAAAATGTTAGCATTTAAAAACAAAATCTGAACTCATACCTGTGACGGTTTTCTTCCAACTTTTACGACGAACTTGTCGATATTCCGATAACCCTTTTTCAAGACCCAAGTGGGTACGGCAGAGAGCTCGAAAGAAGAAATGGGAAAATAGTACAGAAATCTCCTTCTACTGGACGCCTTCGACAGAGCGATGCCGTTCACGGGTGACTTATTGCTGAAGGTCGTTCCATTGACGCTCATCATGACAGCTTCTTCCTGAACTTCCATGCTCTTGTGGTTCACCTTCCAGGAACTTCTCTGTCTTAGCGAGAACACAACGATCCCCGGATGCTTCGAGTCGTTGTCAGTGATGTAGGCGAAACCACCGTCCTCGTGATCCACCACGATGTCATTCAGATAAACCGACTCAGACTGGACGACGTCGTCAGGGAAGACATAGTTTAGAAGGATCTCACCGTCGTTCTCCAGGTCGAGGATTATCAAACGAGAGGGACAGATGGACCTGGACTTGTTGCTTCTCAGGTCAGTCCTGCCGTTGTTGATGACCCACATTCTGCCCAGGGGGTCGATCTCCATACTCTGCACCAGCTGAAAGGAGTTGCAGTTGTCCTCCCACTGCATGGACCAACTCGGATAGGGTTGTAGTAGAGGACTGAGGTTTGAAGAGTCGAGAGGAACGAAGTTCAGGGTTGAAGGAACTCCTTTCTTCAGGCGAGGGACTGTCAGGTAGATGCGATCCTTCCATACCTTCACGCCACTTATGACGTTGTGTTCGGGGATGTAGGAACCGTCCAGAATTGCTTGGTCATGGGCCTGAGACGATGGCCAGGTGTAGTTCATGTAGTTCCATTGGTAATGAACTCGGGCATTGGACAGTTGTGCTGAGGTAGGATTGATCAGAACTGTCGTTACGAGGACTAGTAGTGATATTGGAGAAACTAACATACTTTGATTGTTATTAAAAGTATACTACGATTAAACTAGTTGGCTTGCTTTTGATGAACAGGAATTTTTAAACTGACGCCGAAAGTTAAATGAAGTAACAGCGGACAATGAATAGTGTGAGATAATGGCGTGAGCACACGTTATTTGTGACGCGACTGAAGATATTGTTTAATACATACATACATACCTTGGAGTTTTGCGTCGTATCATCACGTTCTTCGATTGTATTAGGTGAGGTTGAGTATGTTTTTTTTTAAATTGTGACATCCAAGAAATAAAAAAATCAAAAGTAAAGGTATAATACATATACAACTATTTATTACAAAAAATAGTAGAGTCAAAATAAAATCAGTCATTCCCTAAAAACGGCATTGAAAACACATTTCGCCTGATATGTCTCACCGCGTTTCTCAGATTTCCTATCAACTTTCCAAACAACGATTCGCTCTTTTCTATCTCCGGCAAAACCGGTGCACTTCCGTCCTCGTAATACTGATACCCCCTAACACCTATGTTTGTCCTCAAAATCCTAAAGTTTGGAACACTTTTGTCTACTCCACTAGTTCTGATAACGGATTGTCTTTTGGCAGTGTTCCAGAGTCTACCCTTGGAATCAACTGCGAACGAGTCCGGCCACTCAACTAATTCCAGATCCTCCGTCAGAATCTGTATGTTTTCACTGAAGGGCTGATCCTTGGTGTCCCAGGCTCCGATCGCGTTCTTCTGTAGAAGACCAAAGTAGAGGACTCCAGCCGAGGACATCGTCATCCCGTCGCCCTGAGATGGTTTTCGACCAAGACTCTTGACGTACTTGTTCACCAGACCTCGGTTTCGTGGGTTCTTCAATACGAACGTGGGCAAAGCGAAGGTTTCGTAAGAAGATAGTGGACAGTAGAACAGCGTTCTACCTCGACCTTCCGTCGAAGCAGGAGACAAAGCGATGCCGTCGATGTTGGTGTCGATGGTCAGATGGGTCGAGTTGATCACAAAGTCCCGGGCATCCGGGTTGGCGAACATCGACTCGTGGTGGGTAATTTTCCAGGAGCTTCTTCGCCTGAGAGAGAACACCAGGATGCCTGGATTACTCGGGTCGACGTCGCTGATGTACGCAAAGCCACCGTCCTCGTGGTCCACGACTAAATCGTTCAGGTATACCGACGATGAATTGATCACGCCCTCTGGGAATGCGTAGTCCAGTAGCAGCTTGCCTACGACCCCGAAAACTCGCGTAAGTATACATACCGATATCCTACCGATTATAAAGTTTCCAAAAGGTACTATCTCACCATCGTTCTCCAGGTCGAAGATCATCATCCGTGACGGACATAGTGACTTGGAATGGTTGGTCCTCACGTCGATCCTGCCATTGTTGATGACCCACATTCTGCCCATCGGATCGATCTCCATACTCTGAACAAACTGCAGAGCTTTACAGTCTCCAAGCTTCTGCATCTCCCAGCTAGGAAACGGCTCCAACAACGGCGCGATCGACCTGTCTTCAGGTTCAGCATGGGTCGAGGTCAAGGTCACGGGAATACCAGGTTTTTGTCGCGGCACAGCCAGGTACAATCTATCGCGCCACAGTTTGATACCCGATACGACGTTGTTTTCCTTGATGTAAGATTTGTCAGCAACCGCCTGTTCGTAGGCTTTCCACGACGGCCAGCTGTAGTTTACGTAGTCCCACTGCGTGTGCAACTCGGCTGGACCGATACTAATTTGTGCACCGGAGACTAGGATCGACGTTAGGGTCAGAATTAAGATGAGTTTTACGACGACGATCATTGCGGTCAGATGTGAGCTTACGCGACTGGAAAACATGTAACTGCTTGTGGAAAAAAGTTGGAAGACGAGTGCGCGAGGACGGACGATAAAGGTATTAAATAAACATTTGTCTTTAAGAATGTACTTGATTAGTCTGACGTGCACGATTTCGATTCCGGTGGGAATAATGATGTGGCGTTATGTCACGCTCGCCGACGATGGCCTTACGTATATGTATATTGAGCTACTTTCATTCACAGTCGCAGTCAAATGTACTTTTTGTTTGGCTTCCCTTTGTGTGTCTTAAATTTCTTTACATTTGATTTCGACTTTTGCGCGCTCAGAAAATTGCTCTGTATTTTTTTCTCTCTCTTTTTTGTTAAAAACGTCATTATAAGTTAGAGTCTGCAGTGTGTACGATGTGAACGGAAAAACTTTTGTCCGAGATAGTCGTGATGACAATTTACATCACACTGATTCCGTACATCAAAACTGTACATATAAAGGGATTAATAAACATTTGGTTTTGAGCATGCACTCGATTAGTCTAATGTGATTTGAATTCCAATAAATAAAGAAAAAACACATTGTATATTAACGAGAAGGATAATTCATGGGATAGGTATATGCAAATAAAGAACTCCATTGACATACAGGACAACCTTTATTAATTAATCATTTTCTAATTACAATTGTAATGTTAATAATCAGTTACAGTACGTGTTAGTAATAATGATAATCATAATAATTATCGCTTAATATATATATAATAATATATATATTTATGTATTTTTTTTTTAATATCAATGTACTTAATGCTCAATTATGCAATACCTAGACTCTTAATTATTACTATAATATGCAATCATTGTCTCGTGTCATGACCCTCGTTTATACTTATATACCTAAATATCCGTAATTTTTCTCATTTATATCCCCTTATTATATAATATAGAACATTGCGTCGTCGCTTATTCAAGTCGCCGGAGATAAAACGCGGCGCAATATGGATATACAATTATCTTCGACATACACACACACCCCTTATACATACACTCAAATACGCATATTATCATCTCATCATCTGCACACTCATCACGCACATAAATGCGAACTCCAAAATCCTCGGCAAGTGGCACTTGTTTGATTATCTCGCGATCCCTAGAGTTTTATTTACTTTCTTTTATAATTATACACGTTAATTAATTATAACAGTATAGCTTCTCTCTTTTTCCTGGCTTGCTCACCCCGTAACCGCGTCGTCCTCTTCTTCTCCGTCGTTATTATATATATGATATTCTCTCGCAAAAAGGATAATTGCTTTCAGAGAATATACAATCGAGGTGACGAAGAGGATGACGACAGCTTTGTTGTTTTTTTATTTAATTATATAAACTCGTATATAAAGTCGACGACAGCTTGTGTGTAAGTGCACTCAGTGACCCTCTCGATTTTGGAGTTCCGCATCGCTCGACCGATTGTGCGAACGACGAAATATCGTCGAGGTGTATGCCCATATACACCTCGACGATCTCGTCCGTTTTTTTTTTTTTTTTCAATTTCTTTGTTTAATTAATTTAGTTATTATTCTTATTATTCATCTTTCTCACGTCGTCTATATTTAGTACCGATCAATAACAACCCATCGCCAAAAAACGAGAACAGAATGGCACGAACACTTGTATATAATTGTACGCGAGTGTTTGTGTCAAGAACACATCAGCGCTCTCGCTTATACAACTGAATCTCAACGGGAAAATTGGCCTCTAAGCTATATTATGTTACGGGATCGCGTCCTCTTTTTCTGATGCGCCTATACTTTTGCATCATCCCGTTTTTTTCAATATTGTATTCTTAATCTTCGTAAAAGCACTTCTTCTTGCTTATCAATATTATCGTTATTTTGTGTTATCATTATATTTTTTTTTTGTTCATTATAACTGTACGTACATACGTGTGTACCCTTAGTTATGCGTTCAAAAAGGCTTCCGTTTAATAGTGCTTCTGCGTCGATATCAGGAACGATCACATTGAATTATAATATACACAACGAAAAAATACACACATTGATATAAGGCGCAAATCAGGGCTAACTCATCTCTTTGATCGTGTTTTTCTATAAGCGATTCTCTCTCATTCGCATTCACTCAACTTTTACTCCGTGTACTTAAGATCTCGACGCGGCCCTCTTTTTTTTATTACACAAATCGTCCGCTTTATAATCAGGCCAAAATGGGAAGGAGAGCTTTTATACTCTCTCGACCCGACTTTTTTCTACGTATCTATTTTTCATTTTCACTTTGTATCGATTTGTTTTAATCGGCTAATTATTCATCGTTTCGAGACAAAAAAAACACATTCACTTCTATCTCTCTCTCTGTTTATGGCTCGTTTGTATTTGTAATCGGAGAACCAGCGTCTCGCAAATGTTTCAAAAGTTTTGACTTATTGTGCGAATCTACCATGTCGATCTGGTCCGCTAACATTTTTTTTATTTTTAATCTCTCTTTTTTTATTCGCCTTATAGTTAAGAGTTTTTTTTATCTCACACTAGATCTAGAAAATATACATTATGTACTTTCTCCTTGGCTTTCCCTCGCGGCGTTGATTTCTGTATATTTGATTTCGACGCACACATCACAATCGAATCTCGAATTTTGCGCGCTCGGAGGGAATCGCTCGGTATTTTTTTATTCTCTTTTTTTGTTTAATTGTCAATGAATCACAATGAGCTCTTGGATATCGTCGCGTTAAATGCATAATCATACTCGCCTATTTCTCTTCAATTTGTTTTTTCAAAATTCGCGCTTGAACCCCGATCCCCCGTTAATTCTGTTCTCATCTCTCCTATATAAATAATAAAATTACAGCCTTCTAATTATACTTACGCGTCGCTACAATGAAAATTCGAGAGAAACGCTATGTCTCAATCTCGTAACAAACAATGGCACTACACGTGTTTGGAGGGTCGAAGGAACTCGATCGACCAGACTTTTTTTTATTAATATAATCATATGCAGCGATACATCGATAACTTTCTAAGATTAAAGTAGTAATTGATGTAGTTAAAATCGTGTAAGGCTCACGTCTTCAACCCTCATTTATTTTCTTTTCTCTTCCCCTTTTTAGAAATTGTCGTCTCTCATGCAGCACCGGAATTACAATGTATCTACCGTTAACTTTTTTTTCAACTTTTATTTTTGTATCACCGGAGAGCTTGCCCATCAAGGTGTGTAAGTATATGTGTGTGTGTGTCTGAGTGTGTGAAAAAGCTCGAGTTCGCGCGTCTCGAGAGTTTTTTTAAACGTTAAAGAATAATTTATATATGTGTTGCGTTACAGACTAGACAATAATGTTTATTCATATACGAAGTATACATATAGAGATATCTTTCTTTCGTCTTGAGCTTAGATTTACCCTTGATACACGTGACGCGCGCGTGCTTGATTACGTACTCTACATATACGTCCTTTTTTTTATTAATTCACCTCTTGTATAGCGTTATTCTCTCTCTCTATATTGTGGTTTGGTTTCTTCTTCTATCGATTCTCTCCAGTTTTGTTTATACAATTTTTGAAATCGCGATGTAGAACACACTTTTGCGCGCGAATAATACAAGACAACAGAGATTGGCGATGAATATATTGCATCTCGTCAGTCTTAGCCTGCATGTTTATAACGGAATTTCTGGCTTTTAGTCGTGTCGTTTTTTTTTCGATCGTCTATATACTATAGAATTCGAAATCACAAGGGACAGCTTCAACTGTCTTTTAGCCATATACCCTTTGCAATCGTTCAAGATATCGATTTTTTTCTGTTCCATGTGTTACAATACCCATGTCGCCTCGTCACGAAATGCAGCGCAACAGTTATGTAAATATATATATTTTATTATGTAACTAATATTAATAAGCAACACTTTGTTAGTCACACCAACTTTCAGATTCTATATATTCGTGAGGAATTTCTATACTATTCTTCATTTTTCTTCTCGACGGCATCGAGACTTTCGCCTATTATTTTAAAATTCGAAAAATTGGAAGCGCGACTTTTTCATTTATAGCCAATCGATTTATTTTGTTTTTCTCTCTCTCTCAATATTAAATTATATTATCTCGTCGACTTTTTAAATGCATCTTCCGCGATCACAGCTCGTGAGTCCACAATTCGCTCAATATTTTTTATAAAACACGGCGCAAGAGCCATTGACATATCAATTCAGTACATAACAGTTTATTGTGTATTTAAATTCCAATCGTTTATTTTTAAATCGTTTTTTTTACACACTCGTCTTCATTTTGATAAAATTTGCTACAACGCTCTCTCTTTCGTCCAAACAATTTTTCTCATCGTCCCTCTCGATCGTTCTTCTCTATTTGAAAAATCGCATCAAGACCATACATACGACAAATCTACATATACATATATATATATATAGAAAATGAAGTTTTGCGCGCGAGTCGATCGACTCGCTTGACTTTTTTTCTTTTCTTTGAAATCTTAGGCACTATGCGTACTTTGAATGAAATTGAAAACGACGTTGTCTCCTCTATATACTCCACGCGCAATTTCGGTCTCGAAAAAGCGGAAGAAGATCGGATGTCACTCGTTACGTATACATATATAAATGAATTATAGAAAATCATTCGGCATAATAGACAGGTTTTTTAAAAAAATATTCAACACAATATTAGTATTACACAGTTTGTCTGATGGCTGTCGTTAAAAATCGTCCATATACATAACGAATATGCAATAAGCCTAAGTAAGTGTATTGCAGCTTCGAGAACGCGAAGTCGTACCTGTATCACGGGGGGTAGGGATTGCATTGTTTGCATTGCGTTATTTATTTTATTTTATTTTTTTTTTAATTCTTCCATTTGTTTCCACACAAATCTTTTCTTGCTATTCCAATTTGTCTTTTTGTTTTTTTTTTTCGTATCAAACACTTATTATAATATTCGACACGTACATCAAAATACACATTATACAGAGAAAAACACGGCGTTTTATTCAAGTTTCTTTTTTTTTAAATAGCTATTACAGTATATATGCACACACGATGTAGAATCGTTGTTGTAGTGGGAAGATATCTCCTTGAGGTATTTATTGATAGGTTGTTATGATGCAGTGTGACGCCTTTCATTACTGAATATCCTGTCCACAATCTTTAGTCAATCTCCTCGAGGTGCGTTGATCGGCACGAGTCAGTCGTTATATAGTATATAATAATATAGGTTCGTTACACCCAATATATACTCGTCCTTTTCGGTTTATTATATACCGCACTTCTTTTGATTAGTTCGTCCGCAAAAGTCGCAATCTGCACCGAATTGTATACACAGCACTGGAGAGAAGTGTTGTTATCTTTATATCGAGTTCTAAAAAGCAGGATAGAACCTAATATTATATAGTTTCTTCGTTGGAACCTCTTCGTATGTTGATACCGATTTATAATTGATTTAACAATTGATCGGTTGGATCGAGCGGATGATAATAATAATAAACGATTATCAGTTGCTGCGCTTCTCAGGATGATCATGCTTTTTGATTATATACTGAGATATGTCGATCGTTATTCGAGAAACTAAAGCAGACACGTGCAGTGTGTAAGGCGGCGATTTGAAAAAATAATCGTGGCACTACCGTAATCACGAGGATCCGTCGAGAGCGTTATACGATAATTTACAAAAATACCGTTTGTATTTAGACTTTTGCAAAGTGAAAAATTCGCGGACCGTCGTCGTTATTATGGCACTGCACACACGAGAGGACAAATTAATCTATACCGCCTTGACAACATTACTTTGGATGGATTGTAGGGCTCCAAGACACAAAGAAATGACTTGTTTGTTGAAACAAATATTCTTGATGATGAATCAGTTAAGGCGAGATTTTCGAATGAAGTACGCATCATATATGAGACCGACTGCAACTATATCACACGATCTTCGTGTTACATCTCCTAATACTTTGCGCAAGTAGTATCCTCTCTGTCCTTTAGTTACGAGTGTATAATATGTATTGTATATACACACTCGAGTCATCGAACTTTTTTGGTACTTTTTTCTTGGCTCACATATCATTTCTGCTCGCATCGAAGAAGCTTTTTTACTTTTATAAGAACTTTTTTGTATTACATATGATTCTTCGGGTGATAGCAGCTGCGCTCGATCCTTATTCAAGCTCCTCCTCCTCCTCGTCGTCGTTGATATGCCGCTGTATATCGATATAATACATTACATATCGATCGGTCGAGGTTTGCGAAAGTGTCCACGTCATGCATCACACGCTGCTCACTTGACTCCTATACATATTTATTACCCTTAATTAGGTTTGTTATTAACTATATGCGTGATGTCCGAGTATACAAGCTATACACACACTGTGTTCATATATATATATATGTATTATCATTATATATTATATTCACCGAATAGCGTTTATACGGGAGGTCCTCGTGAGGAAGAGAAGCAGCACATCGTGGGGGAATATATAGGGTCCACCTACGGCCTGCAGTTTGAGTTTCTTTTATTTTTTGTTTCACATATATATCAGAAGTCGTTTGAAAGATTTGATTCTCGTAAATACGCACGAATCGCCGTGACACACGTATAATAATATATATCTCGTGGGCACAGATGGCACAGTTTAATCACATGGCACATGCACACACGCAGAGGCCCTTTTTTAATTATTCGCGCTCTTCTCACGAGTATATTCTCTCCCGCGCGCGATATCGTCATCCTCATCAACATCATCCTTGAAGCACCAGGTTGACACAAGCGCGTAGTGTGTTCTGTGGTTTGTGTTGTGTGTGTGTGTGTGTTTACTTACGTATAGTTATTATATTATATATAGAAATTGCTCGAGACATTATACTCCGTACGTTGGTCGCTGGGGTTGAAGAAACGCTGCATATCAGAGAGACTTTCTCTATATATACTGTACTTATTATTATAGCTACACCGGAAACGTACATCGTGTTTTTTTGGTATTTTTTTATTTATTTATTTTTTTAAACAGGCAGACAGACACTTAGGTATTGATCGCATGCAATGCATTTTGGAGTTTCTTTTTTTTATACTCGTATGATTAACCTTACACTCATTGTTATATATAGTTTAGTAAACGCGCTGTGTGTACGTGTGCTATTGAATTATCTTCATCCCTTATAATCTAGGCAGAGAACGATTAAACTGTGTGGTGTGTGATTACTCTTTCTGTGATTATATTCTCGTCGGCTTCTTTTTCACGATCTTTCGCGCGTCTCCTCCTTTTTTCTATACACCGTTTTCGCAATGAGGGTCAGCTGTGCAACGTATACGAGACTCCGTATCTACGTTATTTCGTGTCGTCTGCTCATTGCGTTATTGCGGTGAATATGTCGAGGATCTTCATACGCGATAATTCGATCGTTATTATATGCGCCGCAACGATCCAATATTTTTTCTTCAGATAAAATATCTCAAATACTCACGCAGTATAACCCTTTCATTCGCGTTATCAAACAATACATACCCGATGTATATATATATAATAATAATCTTAATAGTTCATATTAATAATATATATATAATATATTTATATGTCCTGTTTATATAATATATATATGTGTGTATATCGAAAACTCACAGACAGTATTTTTTTTATTTCATTTAATGCGCATAAACCTTACGTGACTAGGATCTTACATATGTATACTCTCTACGGCCAAAAATATATTTTTTACCTATTTGCTCTCTTAGTCAATATAATTTTTTTTTTGTTTACTCCAAGTTTAATGTTGTTGCTGTTTTTTCCTTCCGCGCGCGCGCGAGTCGCTTATTTCATTTTTTTTCTCTTTATTCTCATTAAATATATAGTATATGCGTTAATAGAATATATATGTTTTGTTATCCCTTACCGCGTTACTTAAGAATTAAGTGTTTTTTTTCTCATCCCTTATATATAAGACATTATTCTGTTTGTATATCTGTATATGTTTATAATTGTGGTATAATGCATGTCCACTCGTCGATTCTCTTATAGTTGTTTTTTTTTTCCATTTTTTTTTCTCGTTAATTGTAACTTTACGATCTATAGTTCATTAACTTCTATATGCTTTACTCCGTACACGTAAAAGTTTATAAGGGCGATGCGAGACATATGTTATGTATATAAATGTACGTGATGTACGTATCGGTATGCAAGAATACGTATATGTTGCGTTCTCGAGTAATATGCTTTTCTCGATTAAGGACCTATAATTCGACAGTTTTCCTTCTTACGTGTATATGTATGTATACTTTGAAGTTTCATTTATACACGAATTGATGATCAAGGACGCTATAATCACTTATCTCTCGCTGACGGAGCGAACATCGTTAAAAACCATCATGTATAATATCTCAAACGTATATACACGTTTTCTCGCGTTTATATGGGGATGTGCACTTGCTCTCGTGTTATCCTGCTTTTGGCCAACTCTGTATAATATGTCTCTCCGTAAAAACCGATCATATAATGAACACACGCTCTTCCTTCTTGAGGATTACGATTAATATCACAATTGTGCACACTTTGAATCCACCGCGTCGAGGCCTTTCCGATCAATTTTTTTCCTCTGCACTTTTTTCGAAGCCCCTAATCATTGCACGTGTATCGTATCAATTTTCTTTCGCTTCACAATGTGTGTTATTCTGGTTTTTCATATGCTCGTCTCTGGAATAATTCAGCTATACTCCTTTTGGTATGTGGAGGTTTGTACAGGTTTCTTTAATAAAATATATGAAAAATTAATTTTAAATTAGTCTTCGGTTATCACAATACTTAGTCAAATTTGAAATTCGTCATCGGATCGAGGAGAGTTTGTTGGCTCTAATACGCAAAAGAAAATATTAGTGCATATAAGATGTTGTTTTCTTCAGAGTTTCACTCGGCGGTAGCATATGTATATCGTCAAGGCCTTAAAAAGAGTAAATCGAATTAGGTTATTTTGCGTCTCTGTGTATATATAAATATAAGGACAGATACTGGCCGACACATCGTTATAGAAGGCATTTGCAGAGAAAACTGTGCTTTCAGCGTTGAATTTTGTCGTTTTTTTTTTGAGCTTTCTGCTATATATCTATCCACGCGGCTTCTCTAAGTGCAGTGTATATTGATCCTCTATAATAATTACATGGAATTGAAATGAACACTTTCATTCGCGCACCTGTTTTTCTTTAGTCTTAAATCGTTAGATTTTTCGTTTGATTTTCTTTATACATGGCGTCTCGTTAACTTTTCGCACCACTGGATGAGTTATCGATCAAAGGACTTTATAATAAACAACAACAAAACGATATATTATTTATCGAAACAAGAATAAAATTTCGGAATATAAGGTTCATAATATATATATAGAAACGACGCGCGGCGCGTATTATTACGATTATAATAATACAATAAATAGTTATCGTGTACGTGTTAATCTTCGTTTTACAAACAACGATCAGCTATATAGTTTATTGCATTTTGCAGTCTTCGCGGTCTGACAAGAGATTGTGTGTGTGTGGATTACAATTTTTTTTGTGACGCGATCGCTAAACCACTTTGTATATCCTATACTTCCGTGCCATTTTTCTTGATAACATTATTATAAATTTTGTTCAAATAATACTTATCCATTATTATTACGTATCATCATCGTCATATAATAATAATAATAATAACAATAATAATAATTCCATATTATTCTTCACCGCTTAATACGACTTCTCTGTTTCTTTTTTCTCACTTGTTATCGCTCGAATTCGTAAGTATTGAACAATTCGTTTTTCACAAACTGGTATATTGTAAATATCGAGATCGGGAGGATGTTGTCATATCTTTATTGCTGGTTTTTGTTTGACGAATTCACAATTTCTTTCTTTTTTTGTAAATTTTTTATTGAATTTTTCTTTTATTATAATAATCATATAATAATAATGATAATAATATTAATAGCAATATAATAATAATAATAATAATAAAATTAATAATAATATAGAATATAGTTAAACTACTTAGGTACAGCTGCTTGATACTTTTCATCTTAAAAATTAAGAGCAAAGAAACAAAAAAACAGAAGAGGAAAAACACAATCAAACATTTCTAAAAAGATGAGCCACATGTTCGGCATCGACGTATAGTATATAATTATCATAGATCGTTCACAGTTCATTCTGATGCCTTTGTACTCACCGTCAATGACGAACACGCAGACCTTTACAAAATAATAGTAATAATATTCAATAATAATAATAATAACTAAAATATAATAGTAATAATAATAATAATAATAATCATAATAATAATAATAATATAAAAGAGAAAAGCACCCTAAAAAATTGGTATCCGCATCTACAAACAATAACCGCAAATCAAGTCAATCGATACGGCGACAACCTCAATAATAACAGTCATCACAACAGGGTCAATTACTTCAGGCAATTACATGCTGGTACAGCTTTATCTAAGCATCGATCGAGAATACACGCTCGAGGATTCCATTCTCTGTGCTTTTACAATACATATAGGTATAGTTTCGTTTGTTAATCAGATCCTCAAAGACAGATAGTCGATCTCTCGCAACGAAAGGAGCATATGCTTTTGTTAAGGCCTCTTTGCTGATTATTGGCTCGCATTCGCAAATTTTTATCTCTCGCCCTCACAATTAACAATTGTATATTATCACTGTTGTTACCGTATCGTGTCATACCGTTCGTCTTTTTTTTCTTACTTTTTAATAATAACACATTATTATTACCATTATTATTCCGATCGTCCTGTATTTTTTTGTCTCATCTCGTCGTTCTTTTTCCCGCGAAAAAGACTCGCTACACTCACTTATCATCGTTTACGTTACTATTATTATTACAATATTACTATTATCATATACAATTACGCAAAAAATGTCTTCTTCTTTTTAGTCACATCTCTAATCGTAACAGTATTTTTTTTTCATCTCCATACGACTATGATATAGCGTGTATAATAAGTATATTAAGGCCCTTGTGTTGAGGTTCCTGGACAGAATGTCAGAGCGCCTGCACATACATATACACCCCACCAGTTAGCGATTTTCAACTGTCCCCGGAATGACGCGTTAAAAAAACTAGCTAATCATATCGCAAAGACGACCTCCTTTGGAAGCTGTACTTATATCTCGTGTATGTGTGTGTGTGTGTGGGTTTTGTGTTTTGTAAGTGTGTAACAGAAAGAAAATAAAAATGCTGCGCTTACCTAATATAATAACGATGATAACTTACGAACTATAACTTCCCTCTTTCTCACAAGTTTTTCTTTTAATCTAAAATGTATATGTTCTATCCTACAATTGCACGACACGAGGTTGTAGGTATTATTCATATGCAAATATCAATGTAGTAGTGTCTTACTTTATGTCTTACGAGGAAAGGCAACTAGTATTTGTGTACTTGTGTGTATGCGTATGTGTAAGTGTGTGTAGTTGAATCTGCTTTGGATCGACGAACGAATATTAATCATTACACGCATATATATATTATATAATATATTAAAACAGAGAAGCGGAAGAAATGAACAAGAGTAACTGCGTGTGCGTAGATCGTTACAATGAAGAGGACAATCACACGTATACATAATCTGGACTATCATTTAGTATGCGTATCATTATTTATATAATAAGTATAATAACAACGTTAAAAATAAGAATAAAAATAAATACTTTCTCGCGCGAAGAGTTCCGTTTTATATTGGCTTCCTTTTCATTTCGTTTTGCGTTTTTTTTTTTTGTTTGTTTGTTTGTTTGTTTGTTTAGATATTCACGTTTAGTTTAAGTATTTTAAAAAAGAAATAAATTCCTCGCCAAGCGCTTTTTCCGCGAAAAAACCGCACATGTTTGACTCGAATCGTTCGAATAATATCATTATTTCTATGGCTTAGAGACAGTCTTAATTTTCATAAGGTCTTCGCTTCGCATATCGTATTTAATATATCCTGGCGCTGTTTATTTTTTTTCTCTCTCGCGTATAACAATAAGTATTCTTTTTTAAAACTGCTTCTGAGAACAGCGGAAGTAGGAAACAAAGTTTTCTTTTTATTTATTTGTTTTTTTGGAGGTCAAATTTTGATTCTTAGTCAGCTTTTCCTTGCTTTATAAAGATTTTTGGTCTGTGGGAGGCGAGAACGTCGACGCGGTGCAAACGAGAGACAAGACTTCCATAATATACACGAATACAATACATTGTATATATCAATTGAACGAAAAGAATGAAGGCGTGAACACAGGGGGAGAGCTTCAAGACTTATTGATTGCCCTTCGATCGTTTGTTAGTTTTTTTTTACTGTGCGTCGTGCAAGAGTACGTCTACGTATACATAAGTAATATTCATGTAATTGTAATTATAATTAATTAATAATTATTATTTAGTCACTTATAGATATCAACAAATCACTTATACTGGGTTCGTACCTATTGTGCGACTAGTCGAGGGACTTTTAGCACGCCCCCTGCAAAAACAACCCCCTCAATAATATAATCTTGCCTCTATATCGTTCTGCAGCACCCGAGAGACGTTCTCAGCCATGGCATTCATCTCTAACCCTATTACATGATACTCGTTCAATGACAATTCTCTCTTCTATGTAATTCTTGTTTTTTTTTTTCGTTTTTTTACAACCGTTAAACTTTTGCTCGTCTCGGTAATTAGTATTATTGTCGTGTCCTGCGTCGTGTGTCGTTATTAAAAATCGTCCCTTTCGAGCAGTGATAATGTAGATATATTTATATATCAACGTATGTAGAATGAACACAATGACAGATTATTATAAAGCAAACCAACCAAGAGACAGGTCGAAGAACAGTTGAAAATCGCACCCGTTTTGTCTGGAACGTCTTCGTTACCAATTTTACGCACACACACCCTCACACACATAATCGCTTAATATCTCTCACGTACGTACCGGCAAACTGGCCCGCGCGACGAAACGAACCTTGTGCTCAACATTTTTTTTTCATTACTTTTTTTTCTAAAAAGAAAGAATTCGACGGTTTACAATTAGAAAAAGTGCCCTCGAATATCATCTAGTAATAGCCTCCGTCGCGCGACTCACCCTGTGTACGTTTATATAGATATATAGATACGTGTACGCGCGCGCGGGCCACTTTCATAATTATCGTAATGAATCACTCTCGCAATCTCATTCTCGCGTAATTTAAGGTGTGTGTCAGTGTGTGTTAGAGGAAGAGCGGCAACGATTCGCTTTCTCTCTCTCTCTTTCTCCGTCTCTTTTGTGTACTGTATATATGCGTGTCATATAATGTACGAGTACGTATTTTACTTTTTCATCGTATATTAACTAAACAATGTTTTCTTACGACCCTAGATACTTATCGACTTAACCGTTAAAAATCTAGTTAACTACAAGAGAGAGATATAGCCTAGTGTTCACAACACAGTTTACATATAATAATATAATAATAATAATAATAATCATATATTAATAATAATAATATTGACAAATATTAATAACTATAAATATAAAAATAATAGAATTAATAATAGTGACGGTGACAATAGCAATAATAATGATAAAATTATGACAATAAAAATAATCTAGAAACCCTTAATCAGTGTTTTTTCACAATTTCGCTTTCACGCAGTATTCAACCACAAAAAATCAATCATCATCATCATCATCATCATTTTAATTAATACTCGCATTTACATAATTGGCATAATATACTCACAATGATGACAGTAATAATAGCGCAATAATAATAGTCATAATAGTAATAATATATATCCATGTATCGTATAATCGATTAAATATACTTTATTATCATTACTTTGTATATAGATATATTATATATTATGTATATATATAATATATTCATTTTCATCTTCCCTTACCGCGTAATATGTTTTTATTTTATTATTATTATTATTAATTTTTTTTAAATGTATATCGTACAACATTGTTTCCTTCTCGTCTTTTGAAATGTATTCGTGTTTAATTAATTTAATTATAATAATAATAATAATAATAATTATAACAGGGATGTTGGCGCTTCACAGATTCGTTTCAGAGCGGAAAGAACACCGGTCGCAAAAAACAGTTAATATTATATATATTATTATAATAATGACCCAACCTTAAAAGCTACTTATTTAGGATCTTCGTCGTCTTTTCAAAATGAGAAAAAGGCCCTTCGTTTGGTTTTCTTTTTCCTTTCCCGGCTCTCCTCACCCCAGCGCATGCATTTATTATAAATCGATGCGCGCGCTCGCCCCTCGATTTATTAATAATATATTTAGTATATATCAATGACAAACATTTCGTACCTTTTATGAGTGTGTGTGTATATATAATATAATAGTCGGCGCACATCGGATTACAAGAAAAAAAAAAACTCGAACCTTTTCCCCCATTTAGCATCTCGCGTTTTTTTGTGATTTTTTTTTATTTTTCATTTTTTGACACTTATTCATTACTGCCCTTTACCTTTCCTTCAATCGCGTCACAGCTCTGGTGCTACTTGTTTTAAATCGATTCACGATCGACGCGCTTTTATACCGCTTACTTTTATTACCTTTGTTTATATTTTATTGTTATCATTATTTATTTTATTATATATATATACGTTATAATACGCGCGCGCAAAACATATAATATGTATATAATATATATATAATTATAAAATATTTATATAATATATGTATATAGAGGTACTAAGAAGCTCGAAAGAAAGAACGGAAAGAGTAGTAAGGATCGTTAATTAATTCGTAAATATAATATATGTAATATAATTATAATATATACTTTTAATTAAAAAAAGGCGCCCCGTCTTTGACCCGCCGTCCTCTGGGATCGGCAAATCCTAACGATAGAGATGATCACATTTTGATATATTTGACACGAATTTCGATGAACACCGTCGAGCAGAGTAGCGTTAATCGATGTTGAGAGATCTGCCCTTATATCTTTGTAATTCTTTTTTTTTAGATTTACTTTTTTAATTATAATTATTAATCAAGCCACGCGTTTAAGAGTCAATGTTTCGTCTACTGTTTTTTTCTCATCGTCATCGCATCATCAGTTTTAATATTATTATATTATTACTGTGCTTACGACCATCGTTCCTACTTTTTTGTTATTATTTTGCGTTATTTTCGACTGGATCTCGATTTATCGACTAGTCAGACCTGTCTTTTCGCGAGCTTATATAAACCTTCGGCTTTTATTACTTTCTTCGGGACTCGTTCGCTTGTTTCTATTTTTTTTTTTTTATTTTTATTTCAATAACACTTTGTGCCTGTCCACGTTATTCCCAGTTTCTAATAAGCAAAGTCACGTATAATAGGGGCCTCATCTACACACGAGGGCTTCGAGGAGCGAGGGAATTCCCGTACCAGAGAGTTCTTTGCCTCTTTGATTTCGTCATCTTTGTCTCAGTATTATTATTATTATTATTATTTTTTTTTTTTTGTTCCGTTTCGAAAACACGTCTTTTTTTTTCTTTTTTTGTTTAAAAAGCGCGGTGCGTCTTCCACAGAGAAAAAGAAGAGCGTGAGCGCAGGAGGGAGGGGCTCCATACAATAAGGTCACTTGTCTCAAATACTCTAAGAAAGTCTCTGATTTTAGTCGTATCTTAGATTTATTCTTTTCACGCACAAGCCTTTGCGCGTCTCTCGCGCATTTATTTACTTTTTGTTTATCATCATCTTCCTCACTTATAGGACTAGATTCAGGCAGGTTCCTCATCATTTTTGTTTTATTTAATCGATTTTTTTCATCATCCGTTATTCCCTAGATATATACACACAGAAATATATATATGTTTATATGCAAGCGATTGGATGGGGATTAGAAGGGGTATACTCGTGGGGTATATAGACGCCGTGAACTACATATTCTCGTTATATACGCGTATATAGTTCGCACTCGGTTGTGTAAACGTAGTACAGGAAAAGCGAAGATTACGATTATAAATACGATACTAGTATACAATAATAATAATTATAATAATAATAATAGTAATAATAATAATAATAATAATAATAATAATGAAAATAAAAAATAAACGCTAAATCTAGTGGTTATGAGCATAGATTTGCACACACGACTTCTCGTCATTATCACCGAGTAACGTTATATCAGATCTTTAGTATCAAGGCAGGACTTTTCAACATGAGATATATATCATTTTCAGCCCCTCAAAATTGTCGGGGCTCGAAAGATCGCGTATTTTGAAGTAGGTTTAGAGAAAACGTAGTCAAAGAGTGTCGTCGTCTATATATCAAAAAGAGAATTCGTCGAGTGCGAACGTTTATACGATATAAGCGAGGGTATACATATATCTCTAGGAACGTCACGGCGGGACTATAAGCGATTACACGCACGATATTATTACTTCGTTATTACTTATTTTCCTGTGTATTCAACTTCCTTTGCTTCTCTCTCTCTCTCTCTCTCTCTCTCTCTCTCTCTCTCTCTCTCTCTCTCTCTCTC
>UCOJ01001623.1:0-25096 GCA_900474305.1 Cecidostiba fungosa
AACTCGAGCGCAGCAATTGTTTTATGACGGTAGGGATTAGCGCGACCCGACTCCGGCGACTAGGCGTCGGAGTTTTCAGTGAAAGGGTCTCCTTGTTTTTATGAATACCCGAATTTTTGAGTATGCGTGAGAGTATGGAGAGGGAAAATACGTGATTTTCCAGCGTTTTGGGACGATCGGCGGCGAGCGGCTGCAGCGATCGTCTGCGAGTGTGGCCGCAGCGGCGGTAGTTCGGACTCAACCCCGGAACTGAGCACATCTCAGTTATACATTGTACTTGTCGTATAATATAGTCTTTTATTTTAACGTATTTGAGCACTTTTCCTTTGCATTCCTTTCCTATCACTCACTAATACTTCGGGAGTATTAACAAAATTTGTCGAATAACACAAGCAAAATAATTGTTTCTGAATCTTTAAAGCGACGACGTCAGCGCAATCAGAGGCCAAATCTTTACTAGTAACTCCTCAGTATCATGTACGAAGTATAAGTAGAAACTTTTTATGTGGATGCGTGCAAAATTTATAGCGCAAGTGAAATTCGGTAGCTCACGCGTAAAGGTCCTGTAATACCTTAAAATATTATGCTAATGCAAGAAAGCATTGGATATAGAAGAGATTATGCCCAGAGCGAATCGATTATAGTAATTTGCGGACCGTAAGTTTATTAAATTACACGAACGAGCCTCTGGCCGTAACGCGGGAAAATTGAACGGTAGGTACATCGGGATTGTTTTATACAGTCCAGGTGAATGACGGTAATTTTAATTTCATGCACCGCCCCCCTGCGTCATCACAATATTTCATTATATAATGCCTCGAATTGCCGTTCCCCTTTAAATGACTTTGGGCGCGGTATATTTTGATTTGTAGTAAACTGCTTTGTGTAAACAGTGATGCAAATAATGGTTTGATTTTGTTAATCGAGGTCATTGATTCGTTGGAATGCTTTTATACGACTGACCGTTGCACATGTGATTAGCAAAATAAAAACATGCGAATTATTTTTCAAAATCATCCGATTAATTCGCTTCAAAAGTAGATGAATCTCGCGTGGATGAATTCACCAAGCCCTTCAAACTGATCAGTGCATGCGTATACGTCTACATTTCACTCCGTCTTTCTCTCTTCCTCGCTGTAATCCGAGACTCGAGCTCACAAGTACATCCGGCAAAGAGGGCAATTGCTATCGATTGCACTTGCTCCAGAAGTCGGATACGCTTCGTTTCCCAGACTGCTGGATGGCTGGAGCTCCTGCAGCTTCTGTTCCTGTTGCAGTTGACGCCACTGCTGCTGCTACTGCACCCTTTACACATGTACATAGACGCACGGGACTGCAGGAAGCACGAATGCACGAGTGAGAGAGAGAGAGAGAGAGAGAGAGAGAGAGAGAGAGAGAAAGGCAGCGAGAAGAGTAGAGTTGGAGAGGGCTGCCGGCGGCGATGTGCCTAGCTGCCGGCGCTGCTATTGCAGCCGCTGGTAGTTGTAGTAGTAGTAGGCGACGGGTAGGTTAGCTACTGTAATTAGTGAGAACGTATCGTAATTAGAGAAAATGCCACGTTTAATTGCTAATTGAGTTTCTGGCTGATGCGAGATCTAATTTTAATCACCTAATTACGTGACTACAGGCTGCGGGCTAGGTCCGCGACTAAGGGTACCAATTCATGGATACGCGCCACCTCGGGCTTTTGAGCGTGTAGGCTTTAGTCACGTGGGCTCGTTTTCACGCGCCTGCACTAGACGATCCGATGCCGCAAGCTGCCGCGCGCGACAGCTTTTTTTATATTCAACTTTTGGCCGCATAGTCTAAAAGTCGAAGCAATCCGAATGGTAAAAGAAAATATACGAGTGTTTTTCGCTCCACTCGTATGAAGGTTTTTAATTGCGGCGACGGCATAGCCTTGCATATGAGCTAGAACGCGTGCCTATTTGCCTCGCTATTTGCTCATCGCTGCGATATGCGCGCGCTAGCGAGACCCGGTCGTTTTAGGTATACGCGTTAGCGAGAGATGGCTTGATGGATATTTCGGCAGAACACTGGACGACAAATCACCTCGTCGAAATATTTCCTGGCTTCCGATGCAATGAATAGTAAGCGGCGATTAGAAAAGCACGCGCTCGTCGACGTATCACGAGATTCGATCATTTCGCTCACATGACCCGTAATTCTAATTACTGTTATTGTTGTTGCTCTATATATATACATTATTATTGCGAGCGGTGGCTCATTCAATATTTGAGCCGACTGACGGACGGATCCACTCGCATTATTCGCGGATTCATTTTCAATTAATTATTAGGACTCTATTTCCATTGACGAGTATATTATGCTACGCAAATAACTCGGATCAGCTCTAAAAACACTCTTTATGTCCCAAATTTAATGCTTTTAATCAGCTAATTTATTCGCTTTCGTCCGGATAGCTTAATAGATTGTCTGATGGACTCGAAGGTGAAAAAACATTACTAGGTTAAACTTTTTCCCCTGAGTATTACTAAACCCAAAAAATTTATTTGCGTCGTTTAAAATTCGGAAAAATACAACAAGTTGTCAGTCTTTGCTCTTTATCTGATAAACAAAGAAACCAATGTTATAAAAACCGAATGTAAAGAAGTCGTAATCAGGAAAAGACGGTATAAGGAAAAAAGTGCGCTGTTATCTTTATGACGTGTGAAATTTTGAAGGTGGTATAAGACTTTCGGTGAGTATATAAGTTAGCCGCTTTCTCCTTACCCTGCATTCGATTTTGTCTTCTCTAACCAAAATGTTTAAAATCGCTGTGTTTTGTTTCATCTTAGTCATCAGTGCCACCTTGGTCACTATGCGTAAGTAATAATAGCATAATATATCGTGTATCAAGGGCGTATAAATTTATTATACTTATTAGACCGAGTATGGAGTTGACAGTACAAGGTCAAAAAAGCCCACTTAGCCCTTGGCGCACACCATATTTTTTAAGACATACGCACTATTTTTTCTTTATTTAAACTAAAAATTAAAGATAAATGTAGTCCTTTCGCGACACGGTAAACCACGCAGTTATTAACTATTAACTATTAACAAATAAAAACTATAAATATATTTATAAAAAATTCTAATTATTTACATGAAATATTGCTTCGTGCATGCGCGTGCAAGTGTTGGTTTGACAAGTTTGTAACGATTTAACAGCATACTGTATACAAAGGGCGTAAAGTGGGCTTTTTTAGACCGAGTGTGGAGTTTCGGTTCGCGTTAGCTCGCCTCGACTCGTACTGCAACTATGCGAGGTCAAAAACCATACCATATTTTTGTGATACACGTAGGGGAGGTGCGCCCAATACGGTTATTTTTGGGTTTCGGGCTTCCAGCAACAGATAACGCCACTTTAGGTCAGTTATCTGGTGTATATATAATTGTGGTCTATTAAAAATACTTCGTGACCGATATCTTACGTTTATCATAGCAAAAATTACAAAAGAAATAAGTAATTTGTTAATTTTAAGCGTATCAAAAATTATTTTGCGAGCCTCATCCCTTTCTTCCTGTATGTACGCTTATGTATGTCTAATAATTTGCATTCAAACTTTAGGCCTTCACGAGTCAATTGGGACGTGATAGACGTCGTAACTATTATTATATCATATAAATATTATAAAAAATAATTTTTATTTTAGAAGGATCGCCACTTATCAAATGTCATGCCAATTATACGCTTTCTACATGTGGCCCACGATGTGAACCAATATGTGGAATCAAAATTTCGTGCTTATACCCGGACAAAGTAAGTATCCCGAACAATAATAATCTTTTTATTTATGTAACATAAAATTTAACTTGACTAAAAATATTTTTAAAGATATGCGAAGAACGACCAAAATGTTGGTGCAGTAAACGCGGGTATGCTAAAATACCTGCAACTGGAGAATGTGTCAAAGAAAAAGATTGCCCAAAAGTTTGACGATAATATATTCTTTTCTGCTATTGTACTCTGATATTTTCGTCTCTTGAAATAAAATTTAAAAAAATGAAAAACTTACACTTCATCTTTCCGCAGCTATTACGAAGTAACGAAAGCCGTCCTTTGAGAAGATAAAAACTTTTAAAGACACTTAACCGTATACATAGATTGGTTCCATATACGATAAACAATTTGATCCCCAATATAGCAAGGGGAAGCAGCAACAGCAGCAGCAGAAACGAGAAATCGAGCAAAGGCTGTAACGGAGAGCATTGAAGCACCGCAAGTGCGTTCTCTGTCGTAACTTAGTATCGAGACAGCGCGATTGCGATTGCCCTATGTCTATACAGTGAGCGTCTGGGAATCACATTGTCAGGACGAAACGGCGATAGAGCACAAGGAAGTCCAGCTATAGAAATGACACGCCTAATTCTCGTGCACACTGCATCACATGTGCTGCTCAAAGACGAGTAAATGCTGTCCTCTCTAGTCCGATGCACATTTGCATGCGTAAGTGTGTGCGGAGAGCACAGAGTTATTGGTTTCGCGTGGACGCGACTATCGGCTTTTTGCCTCGAGGCAAGCCTTAATCGTCGTCGTCGTCGCCGCCGCCAACGTTATGCTGTGGTGGACTTGAAAATCAAGCACGTCCTATAATGTATATAAGCTGCTGTGGCTTTCACTCCTTTATTTAGCACCGAGAAAATTGCTTGGAACTGAAGTAGCACTTGAATGACTGCATGTCAAATTGTTTTTGAACGCGTTTTATCGCTTTAATTACTAGTCATGAATCTATAAGTTTTCCCATCTTATGCACAAGTAAACGAACATTTTGAGCTTTGGTGCTAATGGCTTCGCTAATATTGCACCCCTCCAATTTGGCAAAATACTGAAAATTACAAGGGAGTAGCGGTTCATTTAATACTGCACGTATACCAGCTTTATTATTGCAGTATATGAATCAATTTTCAGAAAGGTTAAATATAAATCGCTCGGCGGCGAGTTGATAATTTATTTTGTAATACCTGGACGGTGTAGCACATGCTCACACACGCACATACAGGAACCGCGCGCGCGCGCGCGCTCACGTTGAACGTAAAAAGTTCCATCATAATGCATAACTAGTCGGAAATTCGTTTACCGATTGATCGCTAATTGGCGAAACAAGGCCTGTTTCACGTTTGATTCCATTAATATTAAAACTTTCAAAGTGCCCCGGCGCAATTGTTTTTTTCGACCTCTCTTTAAACGACAGGGCTCTGTAATCAAGTTGGAAAATCAGATTAGTCTGCTTGAAAGGGGACCGCGCATAGAGTTCGCCGATGTGATGTCGCGTGCGGCACACGGTGCGCGCTTCTTTTTCCTACCGGCGGTACATAAATGCGAGAGCTCTCGTCGACTTTCGTTCAGGCTATTAGTGAAAAAAACCAGGTTATTGAAAAATGCTACCCCTCGGCAGTGGGTCTATTAGAGCCTAAAAAGCCACGGCGGTCTGTGTCTAATAACAGAAGAGAATGGATCTTTATTGAGAAAAAATGTGGATGTCCTCGTTTCTGTCGAGCGAAAAGTTTGCTAAAACTCTGCTGCTTTGAGACAAAAGTATATCAAGAAACAGTTTAACAGAAAGACGTAAGCATTTTGCGACCGGCGGCAAATTATGTAGCGGGGCGAGGAAAGTATAGGAGCGCGCGCGCGAGACTCGCCAGTTTCTCAAAGTGAATTTAAAAACGAAAAGAAAGAAAAACTAGGCAAAAGAAGAGAGAGAGAGTGAGAACAGAGCAGAAGCGGCGGTATAGCGACGGCGATGCTGAAGGAAGAAAGCAGACATAGAGGCAAAAAAGGAAGTCGGACGCCTTATTGTGTGCCGGTGAGACTCCGACTCAAAGGCTTAGCTTTGTACTGGAGCACGTGGGCTTAGGGCTATACGTTGTATATAAGGCCGAGGCTCGTGACTAAAGGGGTAGCGAAAAACTCGGCAAGGTACCCTTTCCTCCCTACCCACGTCGTGCACGTACACACAAACACACAGAGTATAGGGGAGGAGAACGGATTCGCGTGTATGTGTGGGCGCACACTTGGCTACGTCAAAGAAGGAGGGAGAAAAATATACCTACCTACCGCGTCTCGTTCATTTTTATCCCCTAAAGCAATTTCAGCATTGTTTTAAAATAGTACTTAGCGGGGTCATTGTATTATGCATGCGCGCCCTCAACCCTCCGGACTCGAGAAAGCAAAGGAGAAGGTGGGGTAGAGAGAGAGAGAGAAGGGTGGGGAGGACATCACTTCTTCACCGCGCGCGCGCGCGTGTGTATCTGTGTGCAAGTGCGAGAGAACACTTGATTCCTTGCGCACGTGAGGCTCGACCCATTGTTAACCAGAGCCAGAGGGTGGTTTTCTCTCGTCCGAGATTTTTTAACAGCGTCTCTCTTTTTACTCCGATATATACCGGCGGCTCCTGCTATACTACGGACGTAGGCGTTTCTTCTTATGCCGACGAGCAGAGCTGGCTCTTGCAGGTTATTATGATGGACGGGGGATACTGTGCGCGGCTTCTCTTACGCTACTTTTCGAGCACTAAAATGCTCAATTACCGCAAACTTCTGTTTACGACAGCTCACCAATTCATGCATTCTTATTATGTATGAAAAATGTTGTGTTTTTCTTTACAACTAAACGAGGTGTATCGTGCTTCTGAATAAATTTCGAATCGTCGTCGCATATATAATAATATTAAGCGCCGCAGGGATGACCTCGCTAAGTTCATGCTGCAATGCACATCAAGTAGTCGCGCGAGCGCGATATTACTATTGTCTCGGCGCACTGCGACATTTGCAAAAAGAGAGGGACCGTCGAGAAGAGTCTCGCTCCCGTGAGTGACGCCCGCGGTAAATTTCTGAGAGCACTCGTATATTCCAAGTATAAAGGCTTGCATATACTTACTGAGTACATAGCGCTCCTTCATTCCGATTTCTAGTGCACGGCAAATGAGAAAATTTTGTCCCTCGTCGTTTCGATCGTAAATCGATTGCTTCCGATGCTATTCCAGAGTTTTTGACTGCGTTTTATAACTAGATTTAATGACGTTTCGATCGACTGTTTTGTCGCGAATGAAAGGGACATGCCGTAAGAGGCTGATGATGATAAAACGCAGCCGACGCGAAAATTTTCATCCTCAAAGACAAACAGAACGGGGGTAAGGACTGTATACGTAGGAATATAAGGCTGCCAGCCAGCTATGCGAAAGTTGCTGGCCTGTGCAGCGACAATTCCAAAACTACTGTGCTAAGTACATGACCGTGGGGCCTGTGGCCAAAGGCGCTAGAACGGCCCTCTCGTCTTCATTGTTCATGGTCTCTCTCTCACTCTCATATATCCCCCTTGAGCTCCCTTATTCATTCTTTGCCTCTTTGGCTGAGTGTTTCATTCTCTTCGTCTCTCTCTCTCTCTCTCTCTCTCTCTCTCTCTCTCTCTCTCTCTCTTGCTTTTTCGTTCTTATCTCTCATTTTTTCTGCCTCTGCTCGTCGTTTGCTTTTATTATGCTTCGCACTCATTACATAGTATACCTCTAATGTCAAACCATTTGAACGAACAAAATTGATCGCTGCAGCAAGTTCAATGTTTCGGCAAACAAATAGCGATATTTCACACTGTCATCGCCCGCATATTATACATACCGAACTGGTAAAAAATCGAAGGCTTACGCGTATTTTTTGCTGATTAAAATCGTTAGCATCGATCTTGAATAGCTCAACGTATAGAACGTAGCAGCATCGCTTCTCATTTACGCTTCGCTTTGTAACAATTTTAAATTAATGACCAAACTCGCCATTACTGTAATTAATACTGCCGACATTATGCTGGCTGTTTTGTTCGCATTTTCGCGAGGGCATCTGATGCATCACGTAAATGTAAAAAAATCCGAGGCAACGAACGCGCGTAAATACAGACTCTGACTGACGCCGCGCTGGTGAAGAAGAGGCAGCAAGAGCCTATATATCTGTGGTGCTGGTACTCGTTCACTCTTCTCGGTTCATCGGAACTCGGAGGAGGGCCGAATTATTTATTGTTGCGAATTTTCGTAATCTCCTTTCCGTCGCACAAGTTTTCTCGACGCGTACAGCAACACGCGCTAAAATCCCGATGATTCCCGTATGGGAAGCATATATAGCTATCAATAAAACAACAAAGGCCTATACTGACCGAGAGCATAGTGATGAGTATTGCGCGCACGTGCTGGCGCGAGGAAATGTGATAAATATGGGCAGATAATGCAAACAAACGCTCTGTGAGTTATGCCCCGGCAGAAGCACGCTCGTTCTCTGCTGTTGTCTACATCGCTGCGCGACGTTCATCCGCGATATGCTTCGTGTTAAATTTGACTTGAATCAGCCGGTGTGTGTGTGTGTGCGCGCGCGCAGCTCAGCTTGCGATTTAGGCTCTGCCAGTCCTATTATTAGTTCGTGATTATTCGCTTTCGACGATCTATTACCATTACAGCTCGCGCCGTGCCGCCTTCCTTCGCTATATGTCCTGAACTTTGTAATGTGTTCCTGCCGGTGATATCGCCACCACATATATAGGTATACCGCAGATGCACGAGCGATTTGGATTCAATCGTATGTGCTTTATATACGTGTGAAAACAGAAAATCTTTGACCGCCTTATGATTGAGGTTGCGATGCACTGACGGATTATAATTCTATCGACGAGTTATTCTGGGGTTTCAAAGTATATAAGTTATATAGCACCTCGATATTAGCCTTCATTTCCTGAAATATCGATACATCGATCTTATACTTTTTATTAATACAGAACTGATTGATTCGTTCAAATTGTTATTTTGGCTGCGTATTAATAATCAATATTTTTTATTACTGAAATAATATTCAATAATAAGCTTCTGAATTTTATAGGCACTCATCATTTATTTCGAAGTGTAAGTAATGACATCCAAGCATATTAGAACAGTATGCGCACGTGAGTCATTGTTCGGAGAACCTGGCAACCGCTCGGCAAAGGAACGATCGAGAGCACAATGTGGAGCGAGAATCAGGAAGCACACAGTATAATAGGTGCGTTGCGAGGCATCAAGGAGGTATTAGAGGGGACGTCTTTTGGTCATTGCTCCTTATGCCGCACACTGCATCTGGATACAATCTCAAATTATGTATATGCTTAAAAGAGATCGCGCGATGACAGTAGGGGCAAATGTGAGTTCTCGGGCCCACGATTACAGCTATTTTGTGCCACTTGTACCTTATTACGGATGCCACTGATACGCAGCAGCAAGAATAAGCGGGCGTCCCATTATGAGTGTCATCTCTCTCTCTCTCTCTCTCTCTCTCTCTCTCTCTGTCTCTCTCTCTTTTACTGAGCGCACGAAGTTCTTGAATGCCCTCCATTTACCATTAAGCACATTACTATTATCCTATCAGGTCCAAAGTCTAAAGAGGCGTCGTCGTTGTCGTACCTCTCTTTGCTCTTCTGGTGGTGTTGCTGCTGGCACAGCCGATGCTGCTACTGCACACGGGTCCCATTTGCGCAAAGTGGCCGTTCATTACTAAATTATGCTCGCCGGGTTTTATAGCAACGTGTTAAACCTGGCGTCGCCGTCCTGTCTTTACACCGTCTGGGCGCTCAGATGAGCGCTGAATGCAGTAGCGGCGGCTGCAACAAGCCGTTTTTCATTTACCGCGAACGTCCGCACGCGCGCAGCCTCTGCCGCCAGAAATCAATTGAGTAAACAAATAAAGCATTATTGCGCGACGCGATGCTGCAGCTCGTTCTGCCTATATCATCATCCGAGTGTTCGATATGCTGTTTGCGGATGGCGCATAATTAACGTAATTAATGATTAAGGCCATGCGTGCGTGCGTGTCGTGCATGTGTTTGTGTGCGTGTGTGTGTGTGTGTTTGTGAGACTGCCGATGACTGACGTACGCTATATATGTTTAGTCTCGAGGTAGATTGCCTGTTGAAAAAGTGGGTTATTCATGGATGCACTCGGCTGGATAAATGATTCAGGACAAATAATCTGGCAAATTGTTGGCTCTTATATAACGCGCGCATTACCTTATTATTTAAGCGTCGCAAGGATTTCGACGCTTTATTATTCGATTAATACAATGGCTTCTTCAATGCGCCCTATCTCTCCCTGCACTCTATGTCAGATTTTCATTAAATTTTATCATTAATAATACAACGCCAGCAATGCATTTCGTCAGTGACAAACGTCGTCCTTATTAAATCGATACTTGAAACAATATTTCAAGTAAAAGCGTTGATAAATTACGAATATATTCTCGCGGATTTATCGACGTATGGACTCAGAAATTCATTGATATTCTAAAAAACCGCAACAATAGTTATTAACAAGCTACGCGAGTATCTTCCAATTGCATAAGAAGCGCGCGGTGCTGTGTTTACTGCAACGTATCTAAAACGTCCTACTTGAATAAATGTTTGGCTAACCTATATTGAAATTCGACGTGGTTAGTGTAAGTAATTCGACATTCCAGGCTTCGGACAGTAAAAAAGTAATAGAATTGGTAATGAAAAGGATGAGCGAATTTTCACAGTTTGAGAGTCATGATAAGTAGAAAATAATCAGTAGGCGAGCAACTTCGGGAATTGTGAGAAATCGATACTTCTCACGAGAATCACAGAAGCCGAACGAAATATGCGTTCCACAGACTGTACACAGTCATGGCACATTAAATTGCCCAGCGTTCGAAGGCAAAATAGAGTCATTATGCAAATAACCCAGGCGCATAATATTAAGAACATTATACCCCCGTCGAACTAATAGCGTATATACATGCGGACATTACTCAAGTTGTTGCGCATAATAAAATGTACGCGAACACGAGTATATAACCTCGCTTCAATAGCCTCGAATATTACTTCTCGAATTAACTTTGATTTTTTTTCGTCATAAAGGGTGGTTACGATCAACACGGCAGAATTTTTTATTTTCCCACCACATCGATCTTTTTCAACCAGGATGACAATGACATTTTATTCGTATTAGGATCTAGTTTTTGGTGAAACGTAAAAGAGACTATTTCCAGTGATAAAGGTAGAAGACCACCTAAAATTTTGACGAATTATTGCACTCTTCTTTGGAAGACGACTTGTAAAATGTAAATGATAACGAAAGAACTACACTGCGCGATCAAGCAGCGTTATTATAGATCCGCCAAATGAATGTCGTAGAATCTGGGCCGTGGCGGAGCTACAGTTCACTTAGCGAGAAAAAAAACATTTCGCCTTTGACCGGGTGTACGTGAATTTTTCCAAAATTTTCATCTGTTTCGGCGAAAATGAAAAAAAGAGAGAAAAGATTGATGGTTGACGAAAAAAGTAACAAGTTTTACCGATTCGCGCAGAGCGCGATGCCGCTTGTATACACGCAGTGGATAACTTACAAATGGAAAAAAATATCGAAACTTTTGATAATCTATTTTTAAGAAATTTTTTGATTGTTTCTAACACGAGTTTTATTCCTCAAACAAGTAATAAGTTTCCTTCGAGCATCCTCTTTGAAAAGTACACGAAAACAGAGCCGCGTGAACGACGAAAACGTTGTTCACAAACTCCGCGCTTACGTAAGAGCGGACGAGTCATTTGGAGAGATTTAAAAATTCGCGGAACTGCATATCGCGGTAGACGAAATATAAAAAAGTTATTGATTTTATTTCTTATTATTTGGAAAGTTAATTCCTCGAGTAATATTTATTCTAGGGTCTTTGAATTTATTCATAGTTTGCCGAGTTCGTCGAATTTCTTTATCGACAAACAAAACAGAACGCGCTCGCGTTCCCACTCGAACTGCATTTGCGCAGTTCGCGAATGCAAATAGGAAAGAGCGCAAGCGAGAAAGAGAGAGAGGGAGAGAAGACAAAAAAATAAACAGCTCCCGCGATGTTTCTGGACCTTTCCAGCTACCGATCGGCAACGCTCCACGTTCACTCTCCGCGAGCACGCGAAAAATAATTCAATAATCTTGGCGAATTTTTATTCAGCGGCACCGGATTTAATTAAACGGCAAAGCAGATTTTATTATTTGCAATCGCAGCGGAGGCCTTCGAGCGCATGTAGCTATAGCTCTATATATGCAAGCGAGGAAGAGAGGGAGAGTTGCTCTGCTCGTTACTGCCAGCGACTGAATGTGCATGCGCTAAAATTCGCCGCACGACATCCCACCTCTATCGCTGAATAATACTCATATACACGCGAGGGCCGCACACTTTCAAGATACTGCTGCTGCTGACCGAGCGTATTCTAAATAAATTATCCTCGGCGAATCGTCACTCGATTTATAAAACGACCTGCTCTTCTTCGTCTCCGCCTTGATTCTTGTCCAATAGCAAATCGAGAGTGCAGTCTGTGAAGAGAAATCCAGCAGTGTATGTTTGCTTTGATTAATGCAGATTTAACTTTACGCAATTTTTTTAGTCAGACTAAAAGGGCTTTTAATGCTAAAATCGTAAAAAAGTATTGAGCGTAGTTGTTAAGAAATAAATTTGGTTAACAGTTTCACAACTGCAAAAAAATATTAACCATAACTTTTGTACTATAAATATCACTATTATACGTTTCATTTGAGGGATGTCTATAACAGAGGTACAGGTGGATATATATTTAGAAAAGTTTGATAAACGTAGGTGTACGCATCGAGCGAGTGAACAAAAATTAGCGATACAAAATAAATGATTTACTCGCAGTGACGAAATTTGTATTCTACAACTGACATTACCGAGTTTTTTTCCCGATGGGGCTGCACATAAAAGAAAAGATGAAAAATATGTACATACATCAAAACTTTTTGCGACAGCCAGTCAATCACCGCGTTCTCAGCGCGCATTTTAAATTTTGCATATTTTTAATTTCTGCCACACACGCACACATATATCAATTTTAAAATACATATAAACTATTGTGATTGTAAGCTTTGATTTTTAAAAACGAACCATCGGCTGATGCCCCTGATTTATCAGTATTGCGTGAGTTTACAGTCGTGTAATTGATAAATGAAACTTTGTCAAAGCGGTCGAAGATGGAAGCTGAAAGAGAAATTCGAAATTCACCTTTTATACTCGCTGTTTACAGAGCGCGCTATATACATACAAGAGCGCGAGGCGCGCGTATATTCAACAGCTGCGATATTACAGCGCACGGGGGGCAGGTTTGCATTATTATTGCGTTGTAGTGTGTGTCGCAGAGGGAAAAGCCGTATACAAAAGGGGCAGTGCGAAAATTGCAACGGCATAAAAGTGTGCAAAGTCTGGGATTAGCGTCATCCGCAAATTAACCTTCCCGAAATATCGGAAGCGAGGCAATATTTCTTGCAGATTTTATCTGCCGGTCTGGCTCTCTTTGGCTCTCTCTCTCTCACTCGCTCGCGCGCAGCAAGAATAGCGATGATAAAGTGCCGGAGCGTCATCGCACACACAGTAGCCGCTGGTCGTCGGCACACGAAGAGTAGTCCTCGCGCGCGCGCGCACGCTTATGATTATTCATCGAGCCGACGAAGCCCCGTCCTCTTTGCGCCTCTAGCCCCTTTTTGCTCCTCTACACTCTCCTCTTCATTTTCTCTCCCCGCGCGCGCGCGCGAGAGAGAGAGAGAGAGAGAGAGAGAGTGGGTGAGAGAGTCCAGTTTGAAAAATCGAACGCGTGCGACGAACTGGGCGTCGCCATTTTCTGATTGAATCCAAGCTCAAAGCCTGTGTTTTGTCATCCATTGGCGCCATCGGCTCTGCGAAAGGAGACGCGCACACAGGAGCCAAAAGGGACAGACAGATAAAGTGCCAGAGCCGATGAACTCATTCGAATTTAGCCCTCGCCGCGCCAGACACTGCCTCCAGACACGCGCGCGCGTGCGCTACTCATTTCCAAAATCGCGGGATTCGCGACGGCTGACCCTAATTCCATCCTAGCTGCTGCACCGAGAGTTTGAAACGAGAGTAATCGTTATCTTCGCACGCGCGAAGCGGGCCAACATATGCGCAAAAGCGAGAGCGGAGCGAAAGTTCGGAGGCGAAAAGACACGGAGAGAAAGAGTGAAAGAGCGAAACGTAATGCTTGGCAACAATTATGAAGCTGGAGGTAATAGGAAAATACATCAATTAAAAGCAAGAAAAATTTAACGAGGTATAATGGCCGCAGTAGGGTAAAAGGCACGTTCATCACAGAATAATGGACAGGGTTTCCTCGTTACACTCTACTCGTTTTAACGAAATGCATTCGCCGCTCGCGCGCCCGCGTTTTCCCACTTTGTTCGCTGCCGCGCGGCAGCAGGACAACTGCATTTTTTATTTTAGAAATAAATGAGTCTCGCTAGAAATAATATTTAACAGCGTAATGCGACAAACCCTGCGGGCTAAAGAGGACTGGCTGCTCTACGCGCCGCATATTTTCCCGCTCAAGCGTATACATATAGTCAGCTTTACTAAAGCGACTCGCGCGCTCGCGTGTTTTTCTCTATATCTATATACGTATACAGCGACGCAACACGTGTGATGACACTGAAATTTGTTGAACTTCGCAGCTTTTGCGCACTCGCTAAATGCGCACGCTTTCGAGTACGTCGAGAGCTTTGCTTTCGCCGCGGGTATACGCGGTTCATTAAACGATGACTTTATATTATACTGTCGGTATGTTTGATGATTTTGTGTACGTAAAACGGTGTGTTGCGCGCTAACGAGTATAAGTTTTCATTGACAAAGTTTTTTATATATCATAATTCCGATGTAAAAGTCGAATCGATGAATCTCTCGATAACAAATGGAAGAGCGCGCGTATACTATACTCATTTGACTTGCATAAAACGAGCATAAATCTCTGCAGATAATAAAAATCGGATACACTTATATTCGTGCAGGATGACACGTAATTTTACATATAGCAGTCGACGCGGAGCGAGGAGAGAAAAAGAGCCACACGATAGTCGGCTCATGGGTATAGGTATACGAATATACGCGTTATATCGTCAAGATATGTGCATGCATACGTTGATATCCCTGCATAACTGCATTAGACGGACGGATCGGCCGAGGCGGGTACATTTGCGAAATGATGTGCGCGTACGAGTGCGAGAGAGAGAGATAGAGCCCTTACATATATACCCCCAGGAGAGAGATTCGAGAGACGCCGCGAGGGCGGTGTATAAAAATACCTATAAAGATATATTTTGAATTTTATATTTGCCCGAGCGGTCAACATTCAAATCAAGAGGATCTATAGCTCTTCTCCCTCGATGTATGCCTTTAGTGTGTATATAACACATGAAGATGACCAACCGCATGAAATCCACGCGACGACGACGCACATCTAGAGGGAGAGAGAGAGAAAGAGGCCTGCTGCAGAGGACTTTAAAAGGGTGTCGCGCACTCGCGACGTCGTATTTCGGAAGAAATAAGACGAAGGGTCGCTCGCTCTCGCTTGGATAAGGCTATATAAGGGAGGATATTTCCTGAATTTCAAATCTTCGTATTATAGCTTATATTTCTATTTTATTTCCTCGTTTAAAAGATTCAGCAGCTTTTTATCGCAGTTCGTCATTTCGCGCTGCAAGAGCGATCTCTGACGTCTATGCATTATAATACTCTACCGAATTTTTTCTCATCAATTATTCCATTAAATTAATATCTCAGAGTTTGAACCTCCGCGGAAAGTTTCGCATTGATTTCACGCGCCGTTTGAGCATAGAGAGCTGCATAGCGAGCGAAAACAAGAACAAATCTAATAAAGCGCGCCGTCGCAAAGACGCGCGCGAGCAGATAGCCTTTTGCTCGACACCCTTCGGCTCCCTCTTCTCCCTCTCTCTCTCTCGAGTAATTTAAATAAACAAATTATAAATATTCGCCAGTTCGGGCGCAAAATAAAACGCTGGAAATGAATAATCATTGCAGCGAGCGAGATAGAGAGAGAGAGAGAGATCGAGAGGAGAAGAGAGGGAGAGGAGAAGAGCGGCAAGGCAGTGCCGATTCGATTGATTAAATTTTTAATAATTCATTTGCATTTCGCCTGCTTCTCTCGGCGCTTGCGCCCCGCAGTTTGTTTTGCCAGAATGCGCTCACTTCTACCCCTTTAATATACTTTTAAATTACATTTTTAATTGACGCGGAGGACGCTCGAATTATCGATCGTTTCGGGCCCACGCTTGATCGGAGCTGGCTTTATTATTACCGATATGGCTCTCTCACTGCGCTTCTTACACACGCTTCTGCTAAATATTTATATACGTATACGCCAGATGCACGCGCGGGCTGCTCTGGCCAATTTAATATTTTTTCCCTCGATAAACCGAATGAAATTTGCTCTACGGAAACGTTCGTCAAATGAGATTAATTCTCGACATACACGCGATGGATAACTTGTGTGATGTGTGTTTTTGAAAAATTCAATCTCTCTCTCGTCCAAAATAAAACTCTGCAGCTTCCTGCTTTATGCCAACGTATATAATTAATCGACGTTTTTTTCTGTATAATAATATTACACTCGACTCGAAAGGCTCGTTGTCAATAAAATCGGGCAGCTCTGCATACACAAGTCGCACGTACGCGCGTTTAATTAAAAATAAGGATAGCGAAAGAGGCGGACTCAGTGTTGCGCGCGATATGACGAGAGAGGCGAGCAGGGAAGTAAGGAAATCAGAGTTGGATCCGAATCTCATAACTTCCGGACGGATGAGGCAGGGCTCAATATTCAAGATGACCATCGGACGACGGATGTGACGTCACGCTTGGTCGCCGCCTCGAGTCATATTAGAACGAGAAGTTTCATATTGGCCAACATCCTGCAGTGCGACGAGCGAGATTTCCTTGGCCAAAGTTTATCCATGGTTCAGCTGACATCGTGCTAATATCCATTGGAAATAGTATGCTGCCGTCGCTTTTAGTTGGCTGCGCGGCGCTCTATTTCGAGGGTATATATATCTAGTTATATGAACTGTCTTGCGAGTCTTGCTCTCCCGCTCTGTTTCCACTAGGTGCTGCCAGAAAACTTCTGATAAATCCGAGCGCGCGCAGCAGTGTCTGATCGTATGAGCGCGAGGAAATAACAACGGCGGCGGCAGAAGACTGCAAGTAAAGGCGAGCGCGCGCGCCGGTCCTTTTTCGCGCGCATATACAGAGAGCTGCACTCGTTTCGGGTGGCCTGTATCAGAGAGTAACACGAGCATCGATGAGTATATTTTCCTATGGCTTTTTGGGGATTCCACTCTTCCATATATCTATATGCGCCTAGCCGAGCGGTTTTGAATTCCTTTTGAGTTGAAACTAGCTCGTAGTAGCTGCAGCGGCAGCAGCCACTAGCACCGCACCTCCTCTTTCCTAGGCACGGCCGGCTGTATACAGAGCTATGCAACTATACTGGTGCACATAGGGGTGGAGCCGGTGGTGCAGCGTTGCCGCTGTTGCTGCAGGTGTATGCGTGTGTGAGCGCGAGTGTGCGAGGCCAAAAAAAAAGCGAGCCGAGCGAGAAAAAATCATTTGCACGGTAATTCGAAGCCTGGGATTTCAGTCGATAAAAGAGGATGCAGCAGCAGCAGCAGCAGCGGGGGCGCTCACACAGGCCACGGCGTGCATACAGAGGGAAGAAACAAATGAACAAATTCGCGTTTCAGAATAATGCCTGGCAATCCCATCTACCTGTACCAGTACCTCCTTTCAGCCCCTGGGCCCCTTTGCCCATCCCCACGTCCGCCGCCGCCGTCGATGCGTTTCTGCTGCACATACTCTTTCTCTCTTTCTCTCTCTCTCACTCGACCACCACCGCCACCGCTGCTCGCTGTCTGTGTGCCCCACTCCCGGCTTTTTTTCCGGGGCTACACACGGGCAAAAAGCCGAACGCGATGCAGCACGCATGCATCGACACATGCACACGTGTGTGGGTGGCCCACCCCCGCCGCCGCCGCAGCACTTGCTCTCGCTCGCTCACTCGCGCCACCCATCGCCTGGTTCTCTTTCGCTCTCTCTCACTCCGGCCACCGCCACGCCATCGACGAACCCCTCAACCCTACTTTTTTTCATTCCGTCCTATCAATTGATCAGGTTTTAAATTTCCGCGTCCATCCGAGCCGCGCCTCCTCCTACCCATTTTTCCTCTTTCAGTTTTTATCCCCTTCCTCTATCCTCTGCTCTCTTTCTCTCTCCCTCTTTTTTCATCCCCTCTCGCTCGCCCCCGTAGGCCACCGCACTGCTACTGCTGCAGCCGCCGACGCTGTGTTATACTCTGCTGCAGCTTCTCTCGCGCTTATGTGCAGCGGCTCTCTTGTTATAAGTCACGACGCGAGCCCATTCACCTCACCCCCTTTAATTAAAAGGACACATTATATTACTTTTTCGATCGACCTCCTCTGTTCTGATGTTGCGCGACTTCTTCGCCTATACCTACGACGTCTCGCACCTTGCCGAGCAGCTGGCCGATATGCACCTTTATTGAACCGATTCTTTATTTTTTATACCCTTTTCGCAAAATTCCGACGTGTCAAAACGCGTGCTCCGTCCTTCAATTAGAACCGACCGCGCTCTCGGCGAATTATCAAAAGAAAAAAGCAAGGGCTCGCCAGAACGCAAACGCGAAAGAGCTGGCCGAGTTGAAAAAGCACAAGAAGCCCGAGAAGAAATTAATTATTTTACATCCGAAAACAAAAGAGCGAGCGGTCGGAGTACACAGCGAGTATAATATAGTGGTAGGTGGAATCATAAGTGGCGAGAGAAGATGAGACAAAGAGAGAGAGGCTGCGTCGCAGGGGTTGTCTGCTCTTCCGAGTTAAATTTCACCCTACTTAAGCAGCCTTCCTCTGCTGCCGTTACTGCTGGGTTCAGTCAAGCTCGAAGGTCACCTCCTCGGCAAGATTTTCTGCGCCCAGCTTCTTTGCTCTGTATATAAGCCCACGAGTGAAGTTTTAATTAGCTTTTCCGAATTACTGATGTGGCCGAGGTCGGCTAACCACCGCAGCAGCAGCAGCAGTAGCGCGAGTTGCTCTGCTCGGGGGAACAAAGACACACTGCGGTGCGGCGAGAAAGAGAGAGAGAGAGAGAGAGAGAGAGAGAGAGAGAGAGAGAGAGAGAGAGAAAGAAGGAGAGAGAAAGCCGCCCTTCTCACGATGGACCTTGTGTTTCTTCGGACAATAGCGCCGCAGCTGGACGACACTGCTTACTTCGCCAATTTATGTTAATTGATACTCGAGATTTTTTCCTCTCGCTACTGAATTAAAGTTCAATTAAAATAGATTTATCGTCGGATTTAATTATCTGAGTGCGCATATATAGTGGATTCTTGCTTCGTCAGACAGCGCATACACGCACAGATTCGGAGCGAGTGCTGCATCGAAAAAACATCAAAGCCATTGTGTATATCGAGATGTTGCCAACCAGATCAATACGAGTGTAAATTATCCAAAGAAATTATCGGCGGCAGAGCGAGCGCGAGGGGGTTCGAAAAAACGAAAAGGAGAGAAAAAAACGGGAGTCCGGCTTTCTCTCTCTCTCTCTCTCTCATGTGTACGCGTGTGTGTATATAATATGCGTGTACGATGCGTGTGTGCGCGCTCGATGCATCACGTATAGACGCGCTCGCGAGCGCGCGGGAGTGGACGAAGGGCGCAGTAGTAGGTGGGGTGCAGTAGCACCAGCAGCAACGGAGGTTGGTGCGGAAAAAAAATGGGGGAGAGGGCGTATTAAAAATAAAAAATTGCCGTACATTTTTCAGGCATTAACCTGCGGGCGGTGCGGGTGCAACGGCGGGATGGTTCGGATGGCAGAGCGGTGGGCGATAGAACGGGCTGCTGCTGCTGCTGCTGCTGCTGCCGGTGGGAGGTGTAGCACCAGTCGTGTGTGAGCGAGACTCGAAAAAGGGATCTCTCGATGTTTGCGGGGGTGCCGAGGGAGAGAGGACTCGCTTGTTCGCGCTCGCACCTATGTGCTTACCACTGCCGCCGTACACACATGCATACGTTTCTGTGTTAGGGGCTTGCTGCTGCTGCAGCTGCGCGTTTTTACCAGATCTCCTGCCTGATGCAGCGCGTATATAAGAGTAGGGGAGGTCTCGTCTACGTCTCCCGATTGGTTTGCTAAAACCCCTCGAGCATACAATCCGCCGATATATCTGCACTCGTTTAGCCTCAATTTTTCAAAATTAATTGATGTTCCGGGCATAGCTTACCGCGAGGCAAGGACCTGCGCCTTACTTACTCTTGCTCAATGAATTCAATTTTAAAAAGCTAGTGAAGTTGCTACATACGCAACAATAAAATCTATAGTTAACCGATCTGAACTTTTATTTTTGTAATTTACGTTCGAGTTACAATGGAAAGCACAAAATGAACAGAAACTTTGAAAATAACCGTTACCATTTTTTTTCACTTTTAAACAAATCTAAAGCACGTAACAAAGTTTTTTGCAAAAGATGTGTACAAAAGTGCTGGTCCATATACCCATCATCAGCAGGTCCGAAAGTCATCGCTCATAGCTTTCTTGGACGTTGACGGGCGATTTGGTAGGCAGGCTCGAGGGCAGGCTCGTCGACGCGCTCGTAGGTGCAGCGCTCGGCGCCGGGCCGCGGCGTAAAAATTACGTCGACTAGAGTTTATTTGTCCAAAAATGGCGGTGCCTCGGGGGGTGGTGCTTGCGCCCGGGGTTTATAGGTACGCGTCGTGCGGCGGCATCGGAAAAAAAGGCGGGGGACCGCCGCGCGCGCGAATGTATATACGCGAAAGAGTGAGACAGAAGCTTGCAAACGAGGACGAAGCTAGCGAACGGCGAGAAAAAGAGAAGAGCATAGAGAGAGAGAGAGGGAACGAGAGAGGCAGTCTGGTTCGTAGCTACCCAGGCTGCCTGATGTATCGCGTATTATTTGTGTGTTGCGTTCGCTGCTGCATTGCGAGCTTTTTTCGCTCCCACCGCCTATTATTTATTAGCACTAACGTGCAATTGTATTGATCTGCAATATACCAGCCGGTCGCTCAGGCTTTTCAGCCTCGCGGCGATCCAGCAGCGCTTCCTCCTCCTCCACCTCCACCTCCGCGCGCCAGCAGTATAGCGCAGAGTGCGCCACCCACTCTCCTCTCTCTCTCCCTCATCCCCTTTCAATCCTATGCACCTAGCCCCCAGCCCCTCCCCCACGACCTGCTGCAGCAGCAGCAGCAGCATCAGCCACCCCCAGCGGCCCCATCGACGAATTTTTTCCATTTGTAAAAACGTATCTGGACTTGCCGAATGCCTGGGGATGGAAGCGAAGCTCGCGCTCGCGATCGGCTTTGCGATATAGCTCGGCAACGATGACTGATTCTTCTCGATGTTATATGCTGCTGCTGCTGCTGCCCTTTTTCTCTTTCTCGCTTACCCCGCTTTTTTCTCCCTCTCCCTCTCCGCCCCCGTGTTAACCGGTTTTCTCACTCTGTCTTTCTGCTCGGTACGTGGAAATGCCTCGACAACACGAAAAAGTAAAAGCAACTACAAGACGTCGAACAAGACCAAGGAGCCAGCTGTGCGTCTTAAAACTCGGTACAGGCCGCCTCGGTGAATGACGTGCGAAAGGCCGAAAAGCAGGCGCGACAAATTCGCACGGGGAAAAACGGCAAGCCGACCATACGCTCGCGGCTATATGATATCACGCTAAATCGAGCTGCCGGCGAGCGTCAGCAGAGCTATTATATCGTCATCATAACGATATAACGCGAAATCAACAGGGTAACGCTATATCCTCTCTCTCTCTCGTGCACGCAGGGCGTCCCGCGTGGCGAGAGCTCGCGATACAACGCGGAGCTCTCTCAGTGATTCCCCTCCCCCCGCAGCCGCGTGCACCCCCTCCGCAACTGCGTGAGCGCGCGCGAGCTCCGCGTTGATGTAACTAAATGATTGGGTAAATGATTTCACAGCGTGCCAGGCGAGTAATTGAGTGGTGTACGCTGCTGCAAGCCGGCCGGCGCGCGATGACTGTCCGAGTGCAGTCCGTGTGTGAGTGTGTGTATCTGTGTCGGCGCACACACATTCCTGTACATATATGCGCGCGAACTGCGATGACTGGATATCGGCCCCCAGTGTACGAGAGAGAGAGAGAGAGTAAAGCGATTCGCGCGTATAAATTCACGCGCGTGCCGGCCAGCGGCTGAGTGTGCGCCCGTGTCCGTGTGCGGCACGCGCCCCCCACGGCAATGACGAGTCATCCATGCTAGAACACCTCGGCCCGGCTTTGTCGCGCGCGCGAGCTCGCACCGCAGCCCTCCCCCTCCCGGAGTTTCGAGTGCCGCTCTCTCTCTCCCACACACACACACACACACACACACATACGCGCATCTTTCGGCGTGTCGTCATTGTTGTCGCGTCGCGCGTCATGATTTCACGTTTGTTTGCACGGCCGGCCGCGCGTTGCGGCCACACGTTGGCAAATTGCGCACCCGCGGGGATATGTTTTCGTTTCCAATGATTTATATACCGGCCATTCCTACAGCTGAAACCTTTTAAACGCCCTACTGTAGCAGTCATGCAGCTACTGATCATCGTAAGGCCAAGGAGCTGTTCGCTTACTGCTACTGTATATTACATCGGTCGCCGAGTGGGCGAATGGATCGGGGGCTCTGATTTTTTTCTCGTACATTTTATATATATATAACGCTTTTTGCCGTGCCCACTGCAGAAGGGCTCGCGAATCCTATACACGATAGCGTGTGCGATGCATTGTTTTATTTTACAGAAACACGAGCTCCGGCAAAAGGTACACAAAGATGCACCGACCGTCTATAAACACTGTGAGAGTTTTTGATGTATTTTTTTTAGATTTGATCACAGGACGAAACGTGCGTGCTCGAGCGAACAGACTGCACACGGCGAAAGTTCTGGGAAACGGAAAAAACTGTATTTGCCCGGATATGGCATACAGCTTGATTATTAAAGAAGAAATTGACGTTTAATTGAGCGACGGCTACAAGTATCAGCTTAAAAAGAACGAGTGCGCGGCACACAGGCCAGACTAAGTAACGCGCAGTCACTCATGACATCACGCAATTACCGCGCTGAATGCGAATCAAACGTACGTTTATCTCATTACACGTCGCGCGCGCGCACACCTACATCCCCGCGAGCGCGTATTGGCTGGCAGTCGAGGAACGTCCGACTTCCTAAACGGATTTCGAGTGCGAGAAGCATTTCAGACGACTGACAGTCCTAACAAAAACTGAAATCGAGTTCCGACAGCCGCTCTATACTCGCTCGAAGTGGCCTGCGTAATTTAAAAAACAATGGACGCCGAGGCTACACAATGAGGCTAAATGAGATAAAGGATGCGTGTGTGCGGCGGTGGGATACGTGATGCTAAATAGAGTGAGTGAGTGAGAGAAAGGGAGGGCCTCTCCACTGAAATCCTACGCCACGTGGACGAGGGTCTCGAACGAGAGTAGCTTGAAACAATTCCACGGGAAAACGGTGTTCGCATCAATTGATTATATTGCTTCAACATTGAAGGCGAGGGACGAGAAAAAGCGAGCCCGTAATTGTCAACTGGAGAAGAGGATGAGAGGGCGCTGGCAAGTTTGGCCAAACTGCATAGCTCGCTCTGACATGTAAAAAAGAGCGGTATATGCATATTTTTTAATGCCGCGGCGAAACAGCCAGAAAATTAATGTAACTTTTATCCGTCAAACGCGAGGCCGACTCGCGCGCGTCGTTGTGCCCCTCTGTGCACGTATAGTCAAGCACATAACTTTTATAATTTATTCGACCGAGAGCAACTGTCTCTGAAACAGAGTCTGAATGAAATTAACCTTTTGCAGTGTGGCGCGTATATATACTTGTCCGGGCTGTGTGTGCGACACTGACGTTCAGGATGGATGGACGGAAAAGTATATTTCTTTTGTAATTACGCGCCGCTCCTTTTCGAGTGGCCGAAAGCTTATATACGTTTTACCTCTCGCCAAAAACGTTCCTACTGATTTGAAATTAAAATCATTCCAAGCGCGAGTCAACTGTATATACCCTCGAGAACGCACTCTCGCGCTACTCTGCCACTCGAGATTTTTGATGATTAAAATCGTTTGAAATTGAGCTTTCATATCTTTCTATACTTATACTCGTCTCACTTACTTTGATTCCGGCCTTTCATTATCTCTTCCGTCGCGCGAGTGCACTGCTTTTGCGTTCGAATCATATTGTGTGTGTGTGTGTGTGTGTGTAATTCCGGCTTCTGCTAATGTTCAAAGGGAGAAAAACAAAGAAAATTTGGATGTAATTGCTTTTAACGACGAGAGGGAGAGGGAGGGAGCGCGCGCGGCATTACTAAATCACGCAAAGTACACAAACAATTACGATTTAATTAAGCCAATAAACAGTGTCGGTTGTGGCTGGAAGGGAGAATTATGAAATCAATTTTTAACTAGAACTTTCAGTCTTCAGTGTACACACAAGCAGAAAGAGCGAGAGAGAGATAGAAAAAGAGGAGGGAAGTTACATACGAGAAGCGGATCGTTTGCTGGTTCTCGCGTTATTATACCCATTTGCATAATGAATTAAAGGCTTTCAGTAATTAAAGCCGGATTGCACGATGCAAATGCGAACGGACAACTGCCTGGCATATTAATTCGACATGATTTCGATGGCCTTCCTTAGTTGTTGAAATGTTCTTAAATACTTTAGCAGCTCCCTCTGCCTCTCTCTCTCCCTCTTTGTATATAGCCGAGCAAAGTAATAATCGTTGAAACGCTATAAAACATAAATGTTTCCGTAATAACAAAAAGCTCCTCTTTCTGACTAGCCATAATAACTGTACACGAATACGAGGGACATAAATGTTTATACTAATTCTGTATTAGCCGACTCTTTAATTATGCCATAAGCGGAAGGAAGAAAAAGCCATTTTTATCTGATTATTATTTAACCGAGCGAGCGAGCGAGCGAGCAACGAGTTTCGGCAAGATTATTATGTACTTTGAAAAAGTAAGCGCAACCGAATGACTGAGACTGAGCTGCGCGCATTCTCGAAGGTTTGCTTTCGACATAGTTGCATCTTTTTTACGACTCCGCAGTCTGCAACCGAGCATAAAAGCAAATTTATTACTTTTGCCAATCGGCGGCCGGTCTCCGTTCTGCCTCTCTTTCTCTCGGTTCTCGCTCACCCCCCCCCTCCCCCTGCCCCCGCCGTATATACATATACGTAGCT
>UCOJ01001624.1:0-25164 GCA_900474305.1 Cecidostiba fungosa
GGCGAACCAAACCGCTTGTAATGTGACGAAATAAGCAGTTTTTTAAAGTAGTGGTTGGTTGAAGCGTTGGCCAAGTCGCTCCGATTTGGCCAACCGATGCTGAATTAATTTCTTACGTTTCTACCAGGGATAAGCGCTCCCAAATTTCTTGAGATTTAGAAGTTCACAATCGTAACTATATTCAGACCGGATATTTGTTTCCCAACCAACCAAATCGTTTTATTAACGGCTTCAAAACATCCGGTCATCACTTTTTTTAAGAGAGATCAACTGTGAATAATATATTCTTAACATAATAGTTATCTTCATTAATTATTATTAATGATCTTTAGGACGAGGATATGCAATGGGTAATCAAAATTTGAAGACATATAATACATGATATAGTAAATTTTATTTATATAAAGCAATATTGAGACTAGGTTCACATATTTATTAGTTAGCGCAGAATATCTTAACAACAGCTTTCACAATACTTACATTTTGTAATATTAAATTTTCATTACATATACATAGTTTTTCGACGATATTTTAAGTACTTATAACACGAGTATATCGTATATGATAGGAGAGTAAATAAATACCGACATAAAGGTAAGTTTTTACTGTCGGAACTATTCTAAAACCACATACGTTGCTGAAGTAATAAAAATTTGCTAATTACAAGGTATCTTACAACTAATTTTGAAGAAAAGCACTGCGTATTTAATACTAAAATTAAGTATACATTCGTTTTACAGTACTGATAGCATATAAAGCTAGCGTCATAAATAAAAAGGACAAATAGCGCTACAAAGGTCTAGCAAGGCCATCGAGAAAAATTGCTTTAGTTCATCTATTGTTTCATGGCCTGAGTACTCATCGTCTTTGACATTATAGAAATGCAAAACGATTGAGATTCTCCTTACGTCAGAAGAACTGCAAGCGCACGTTTTTATCGCGTGATTTCAATGACGGTATAGCAACAAAAGTACATATTCTCTGGAACCTTGGCAGTGACATTCGATGCAGCTCGACACTTATCAACAGATAGTTAGCTTCTGCTCGGTCATAAGATTCTGGAACTTTTTGTAATTTGATTATGCTTAGTGGTTCCGAAGCGTAAATGGTTGACGATTTCTATTTTTTTAATAATCAAATAAAATTTCTATTGCCGTATGATCATGATATTTTCGCAAATGCTGCACTTTCTCTCTATTTCTAAGCGGTATTTAATGTCTAGCACGCTTCAGTCCTTTCGAGAGGGTAATTTCACACCACTTTCGCAATAAATCACTCAGACACAGTCGCCAATTTTAATGCCGTCAGGTGTGCGAAATATTCTTTCGGATGGCGGCAGTTCACCTATGAGAAATCTCTCGAGTAGTCTGTTGGCACCCTGGGAATGCCCGGAGCCGACAAACGCCAGAGTTGCGTCTCTGCCTGCGTACTCGAGAAGTACGTCTTGACCTCCAGGATGATTCTTGATGAAGTTGGTACAGTCGTAGACGTAATCGCAGATGACCGTCCAGCAGTCGTCGATGGTGTCGTGCCAGGCGACCTCGTCCAGCGATATTATGGGCAAGGTCTTCTCGGACTTGTCAGAGTAGCTGAGTTTCTTGTTTGCTATAGCTTCTGTACTGTTTTTGCCATAGTTGGTCGATCGTTTGCTCACCAGGTTCAGCGATTTGTCCAGGAGGTTGAGAGCCCGAAAGTTTAGTGTCAGCCCCGACAATTCCATGGCACTGGAAGTAGCTTCCCTCAAAATGATGCTTTGCTCGGACTCCGACTCGTTGCTGCACAAATGCGAGTTGTTTTCTGTTAAGCAGAGCGACATTGACGCACAAACACTACTCTACAGTGATCGAGAAAGAGAGACTTAGTTGTGGCTTGCGACTGAGGAAATTAGTAACTGTTAGTCTGGAGGCAAGTGTGATAGTTTTTATATCCCGCAGTGCTCGGGCAATCACCTACAGTACGCTTGACGTCAGAAAACAGATGAGCTTTAAGAAGCGTCTAACTTTCATCAGATCGTTATAGGAGCCGGGGAAGGGATATTGAGTGTGACGAAACAGTGACTCTTATCATGCGACAGACAAGTGCAGCTGTATATGAGCATTTCTACGTAGGAAATCCACTAACTCGGTTAAGAAACAATTAATTTTTCGGGGGGACACCTAGCGGACCAGGTTTTTTACAACGTTCTGAATACGAGAAAAATAAGGTACCAACGCGAAAGAGGTGGCACATATATTTGCCAGACAGTTTAACTTTTCTTATGGGAATTTAACATAATCAAGGAATTTTAAATTAATGACAAAAGCCGCCACTTTGGAACTAAATGTCTGAGAACGCAAATGGAAAATCCGTAATTATAGGATGAAATTACGGGAAAAGAGCTTCAATTTGAAAAAAAAGATGGTTAAAAATGGTCATTAAAAGTTGTCTGCGATTAAAAATAGCAAAAAATTATAAAAATCTTGATTTTTTACGAAATCCATCGATTTTTCCCTTTATTAAAATCCTTACAACTTTTCACCTAAGCGACCATTTTTAACTCACCAGGTCTTAAATTGAAGCTCTTTTCTCGTACTTTGATCCTATATGTTAAATTCCCATAAGAAAACTTAAACTGTCTGGAAAATATATGTCCCACCTCTTTCCTGTTGGTAACTTATTTTTCTCGTATTTAGAACGCTGTAAAGGACCGAAAAAACCTGTCCCGGTAGGTGTGCCCCCTAAAAAATTATTTTTTGTTTCTTAACCTTGATACGTAGAAACGCTCATATATGTATGACACAGAAGAATCGACTTGTTTAAAAATATACTAAACTGCGATTTGAATTTCGTGATTATGCAATGCCTTCAGACTCGTGCGACAACATGAGCCGATAATGAAATTGTGAAATGACCAATGACCCCCACGGACATATCCTAACTTACTTTCTTCAGAAAAGAAAACACACTTTGTTTCGACGATAATCAGGTCGATAATTCCTTAGCTTATTTAAGCAGGTGCATTGGTACAATTCATACGTAGAAAAGATCTGGTATACTTACGAGAAGTGAGCAGCGCCATGAGGTTGTCTGTCGTGAGACATTTCTGGACATACTGAAATGCGTGTACACGGGAGAAATCAATTCAGTGTACGTAAAGTGTGACAGAGGAGAGGTGGGTTAGGAGAGAGAGAGACAGGAGAATATAATTCCATTACCGGTTGAAACCCGACACCCAGCCGAGGGTCTGCAGTCGCTGCACTATATTCACTCCGAATAGATAATTTCAAGTGAAGAGCATTGACCATCGTATTATAATAGAAATAGAAAAGGTACATCATAAATGCTGGATGAAAAACTTTTTAATGTTTCGTTTTGCAACCAAATTTACTAAATTTACGCATAAATTACTGATTTTTTGCAGAATAATTTATGTACAAATCTATCGTATAACAACAAGCATGTTGTTAAGAACATTTGGTACGTAGTATTTACGCTAGTAATGTAAAGATGTGTAATAATTGTTATGAATGGAGCATGGCGTCAAAGGAAACTGAAGACGCACAATCGGATGAGCAAAATATTTGCGACGAATACAGGACTGGGTGTCTTCAACATCGTCATTTATGTATGGTATCATATTGCGTTTGGTTATGGTTCGAAAAAGTAAATATTATTTATTTAGTAAGGAATGAAGTCATAGGGGGCTCGTCTGCCAAACGAAAATAATGACGTGACGTTAGCGAACCATGTGGCAAGTACTACGCAAATGTTTCTCTGTGTTTTTTAAGAATAACATGAATCAGATCTATTATTTTTTCTTTTAAATGTAAGATAGTTAGATAGTCATTAATTATAAAAGTAAGAATAATACTACTACAATATACTAACTTGAATAAACGTTGATTTAATTTTATTATCATAATAGCAATTTTTGTAAATATAAACAGTGACTTTTTTAGTATATAACTGTATCTTCCTTTAAATTCATAACATCTTTAAAATTTTCGTTTTTCCTCTTATACCTTTCGTATAATCTCGATACAAGTTACTGCTTATTATCGCATAGTATAGATGTGTGAATAGATTAAAATTTTTTATTATTATCAATATCACTTATCTCCATCTATAAAATGGAGATAGCAATTATCTCGAATTGAAGCTTATAGAGGCCAGCTGCAGAGTTTCTGGTCGAAAAAATAGGCTACTATTGTGTTCAAACAAAAAGATTAATTGTTTACATGCCATCTGCGCGCGGTGCGCGCAAGAATAAAGCTCTTTAAATCTTATGAAAATTAATTTATATTATTTTTACTCTATATTTTCCCTATATAATTGAACTGATTTATTTATATGATGTTATTGAATTACGTTATGAAATATTATAGCTGTGATATGTGTACCTTATAAAATAAAATACGACGAATATTACTTTTTCAATATTGTACATCTGATTAATTTTTGAAGTAGCATAAGTTCAATTATACAACATTTATTGACATTTACGATTGAGGAGACATTCCGTACATAAACATTAGTTAAAATATAAGATTTAAAATGTATTATGGAAATTAACTATAGTGCGTTGATTGTAACAGCCAATGTTGACATAATCGAATACGTGTTGCGTCGCTAGTAAAGAAGGCTTAAAACATTTTAAATTTATAATTTTGGAATGTTTACTGTACGAAAAATATGATTATTCTTTAATTTTCCAATAACTCCAAATATATATCTAATCATTATACGTAACCCAAAAAGTATAGAAATCAATTTTGGAATGTACGCTGATCGTGTCGGTAAGACCTTGTAATCCATACTTCTCAAGTAAAACTTGTAATATACAGAATTTTCACACTTGAGTTATTTCCCTATGCAAATGTATGTGAAAAATATGATTTTATCACTTTAAAATTAAATTCGGCGAGTAAAAAGAAAACTATGATCCAGAATTTATGATGAAGCAATAATTCAAACCTGATTTGAACTAACTTGCGGGGTTCAAAACAACATTAATTGCGCTCAAGAGGAATATCTAAAAAAAAATTAGCCTATATAGATATATAAACCAATTATTATATGTCCACAATTAGCAGCTTCATTAAATACGATAAATGCTGCTTAAACAAAACAATCTCGCTTGCGATAGTTTATCGCGCTCCGCGGGGGAAGAAGAAAAATACAAAGAGAAGCGTACATTGTAAATCATAATAAGTGGCGCCACCGGACGGTCGACGGGTTGCCAGAACACAGGCGTTGATGAGACTGCCATCTCGCGACACTTGCCCGAAAGCTCGTCTTTTCCGTCGTGGGTATAGCAGTTAGACGCTTTTAGCAACAGAGACAACAACAAGTCTTTTCTCATTCTTGGGTCGAGTCTGTATTATCGTTGGAAGGTGCGGAGAGCACCTGCTGGAAGTAGGTATTGATCCGCGACCGACTATGCTCGGCTGTGACTACTTAAAAATTTAGTTCACGTGTCCCCATCGCTAGCCTCGGTATATGACACCCTTGCGCGACTATCTTGGCTGAGACACGAACAAACGTTCGTATAATTGACTGCATTGGAGTTGAGAGACAAGAAAAAAAGCTTGCCAGGTGTAATAATTCGAGCTTTCAATGCGGATAGTTAACGGAAAGTATTGAAAAGGGCTGTACATCAGTCGTCAGCGAATAAAAGGCAAAGTAATTCGTCCTCAGTGATAAAGTCTTCCAATAGACAGACGCACAGGGCGCGCGTGATAAGTACCGGCGGATGCACATATCCAGCTCGTCGTCGTGCTCGCAGAGCGCATGTGTTGGCTCCTTCGGTGCTGCCCCTCCTCCCCGCGCCTACCAGCTCGTCGACGGTGGCGGTAGCATCAGCAGCAGCAGAGGCGTCGCGACGCCGCGGCGAGGGCAGCGCCGACTTGTCGACTGCTTTCGTGCTAGTCGCAATCATGCCACCAGCCGGGCGCAAAAGCTCGCGTCTAAGCTACTTCCCGTAGCGCAGCCGCTGCTGCTAAAAGTGTGCCTCTTCGTTTTCTCTATTTCTCTCTCTCTCTCTCTCTCTATCTCTATCTCTCTCTCTCTTTCGCTCGGGATCGCGTGTGTCGCGTTCTATACTCCTTCTCTCTATCTCGGAGAGGAACGAGGTGTCGAGTGTTGAGGAAAGAAGCAAAAAGTAGTTAAGGAGGCGGCGGCAGCGTGGCGCACGAGGAGGAGGAGGACGGCGGAGGCGACGACGACGACGAGGAGGCGGTGGCGGCTGGTGCTGCTGCAGCCGGTGACAAGAGCAGCAGCAGCAGCACGACTACGAGCAACGCACTTCGAACGACGAAACACAACGAAAAGTGACGAGTGGTGCAGCACGAACACGAGCTAATAAGAGAGCCGAGGGTTAATTTCCATGCGACGAGGAGGAGAAGGAAAGCAACACGGTACTGCCCCACACACACACACACGCACAAACACACACACACACACACACACACAATGTGTTAATTCTCTCCTTTGCCGTATTTCGCCATTGTTCGAGCAGCAGTAGAAAACTCGGCTACGGAATGCAGTTCTCTCTCGCGTGCGAATTGATTTTCCTCTCGTCGTCGCGGCGCTTTTCCCGAGCTAGCGCGCGAACAGATGGAGAGAGAGAGAGAGAGAAAGAGAGCTCGGTGAGTGCGCGATGTGGAAATGAGTGCACGTGTTTCTAACGCGTTAAACCGAGTCAGCGGTAGTGGCGAGGGGGGATCGATAGATAGCCCCTATCAGAGGGAAAAGTAAAGCACCGACCACCACGGCGGGGGCGCGCGGAGGAGAGCGAGAGAGAGAGGTTAGAATCGCGTGCGCGCTTTGGAAATTATAGACTCGTCCCTTTCTTCTTCCGTCGCTGACCAAGGCTGCGTCCTGTTACACGTCGTACCATTGTGTCCGGGAAAAGAGCGAGCGAGGGAGAGAGAGCTTTCATCCGCAGGGACACGACAAGCTTACGTCGTACAGCCATGTAGTCTTCTTTTGTGTGCTGTACGTCCAAGGCATCGGCGTTCTCGCTTAATTAGGCTCTTTCAAAAGCACCGTTAGGGGGAATCTCGCGGATCTCGCGCCGCGTAACCGGCGGCTTTCGGAAAAGTCATCAGCGAGGGCTTTTCTTTTCCGACGTGTACTCTTGGCAGTTATCGCTCTCGCGGATGTAGAAGCCGAAAATCTTAAAAATATACGAGAAGGTTCAAAGCTGCTACTGCTCTCTGCTATTTCGGTTTATCCGAAAGTCTCTATTATTTTCGTCGAAAACGAAAGCTCTCTCGGGCGCCCTCACTTCAAAAATACACGCGCGAGCGCGCGATACGAAATTGTTTTGTAATTTCGCTAATTCTATTTCGAGTCCGCTCTCCGATGATTTACTTGCACCGCAGCCGTCTTCGAGAGCTCTACGGCATTGTGCGTAACCCGGCGTATATATATATACACTACATACTATACATACTGCTTTCACCTCGAAGGTACTTATCGCGCGAGCGAGATATGAGAAATAGCAGTAGCAGCGAATTCCGGACTTCGATCGAGGCATCGATCCCGCAGCCGAGAGGCGCTCGCCTATAGCTCAAAGAGAGAGAGAGAGAGAGAGTCCGATTTTGCGCGCGACGTGACTCCTACTATTTATAAATGGTTTGAACCCGGTCGGCGCATTGGCGAACGTGGCCGCGTGGTACACGCGCGAGCTCTGGGACGCGACTTGCGGGGAACAATTCGCGCGTACCCCATGGTAAAAATAGTAGCTCCGGCTAGCCTAGAGCGCCTAGCTTCGTCTTCTTCTTCTTCTTCTTCTTCTTCCTACTCTTCTGGTTCTCCTCTTTCCATCGCGAGCAACGGCAGTAGCTACAACTTTGTCATGCAGTGTCTCTCTTTTCGTCACGTTTTTGTTTCCTGGCCTGGGCTCAGACGGAACCCAATTAGCCGGCAGCTTATTAGAGCCCTTGATCATTGGAACGATGCTGCATGTGACGTGCTCTTGTACAAAAGCACTACTGATAACGTAATATTCTACTCTACGCGGTGATCTGGCGCAGGTATACATACTATCGCGGCCCCGAACGAGATCCCCCAAGTAGGTAATCGAATTGTGCTAAAGCTAATCATCGGTTCCAAAACATTCTTTCTCTTTCCATCTCTCTCACTCTCTTTCTCTATAATGCCATCCCCTCTCGAGAGTAGCGCGCGGAGCCACATTCCTGGCAGATCACGGATGCTTATAGAAGCGTTGCGTAACGGACGGCGGAGCTTTCGAGCTTCTCTCGCGCAGGCACAAGAAAATCTGTGTCTCGGCCGCAACGCGACTAATACTGGGCCCGGAGCAGAGAGTCGCGGTATCCGGTGTGTAGTCTTTGGGGCCGTAGAGTTTGTAGAAAGTGCGCGATTGCCAAGAGCAGCGCGCGGCGTCGCCGTCTTCGTCAATGACGGGGAGCTCTCCTCCTGTCACTCTCCGCTGAAATATTCACGAGAGGGACCGACCCTCGCTCGCTCGCTCGCTCGCACGTCTATGATAGATTCTATATTTATAGGGTCTCTGCGGACGCGTTTTCTCTCGCTCCGCTTCTTCTACTATTGCTCCGCAAGTCTGTGTCCGTGTGTGTGTACGTAAGCTTTCTCTCTCTCTCTTGCGCGCGCGCGTGCTCTCGATGCATGTCATCACTGACGGTGCATGAGAATTTCACGATGTTGACGCGCGATTTCGCGGCTGCTCGAAAAGAGATCGCTGGCTTTAGAGTACCTATATGCGAGGCGACGAGAGCGAGTTTTGAGGTTAGATCGACCGAGCTTGCAACAATTTATAAATAGTGCGCTCGAGAAAGTAAACAGTGCAGCGTCGAGTGCACGTTTTCCTTGTGAATTACTCACACGAGTTGCGGCTGATATAAATCAAAGGATCGGCAAAGCAGCTTAGAGACATATTGCGAGCTTTTTCGAGCGACTCGACTTCTCGAGCAAGTGGCTCGAGAGAGCTGCAAGCTTCTTGCCCTTCTGTATGGATTTCTTACGTGGCTCTTTGCGGAGCGTTAACTTACGAAGCCGTAACGCAATCATCTTGAAAGCGCGCGTACATTATGTATATCACTACGTGATCTTTGAAACACAATCTAGTTTTATTTCATGATCCAGTATCATTTCGTCGTTGATTCCTGTAGAAATACTAGCACACAGTTCAAAATGGCCTACTTTAAATCGTTGTTTTCAATGTCCTCGAATAATATGAAATTATCTAAGCTCCCATCCGTGTGATACCTCGAGTTTAGCAGGAACTGGGATGAATTTATTTTACTCTGGTGCTCTAAAAATGGACAATTAGAAAGCGACAATTTTATATAAAACTTTGTTGAAACTTTGTTATACACTATTGCCGGACTTTTTTCTCTTAACGTGTTTTGTTTACAGCATACACACGACCTTCGAGTTGATTGCTTAGGAGACGTGCGCTCAGGATTATCAGCATCCATAACTTTTGTTTGACTGGGATTAAGAGATTAGACGTACGACATCCAATATTCTATCTATTTATTTCGTAAAAACATGAAAATCGTGTACGTGCGTGTCATACGAAAAGGCATAGAAACGACAGAAACGATTTCTAGAAAATAAAGAAATAAAATTAATTTCATACACATATAGAAACTATTTCCTACGTAACGGAAGAACGTATATCACATTCAGACCGGCATATTATACGAGATATAGCGTAGCAGATTGAATCCCGGAATTTGCTTCATGCTTCATGCCATTTGATACACGAAACATCGAAAGAACGGTTATCGATGAATTTGTAACGCAGCCAAAGTACATAGTTTGGGCGAAGAGATATACGAGGTATCGTCATCATAATTCCATACTGAAAAACGAAAGACTCGTTATCTTTGTATTAACTATATGTAGCAGAATCTGACGATCATCGATTAATTAAAGGGGTCAAAAGGACTCTGCGACGCTGGTATAGTAATAAACGTATATGCACAATGACTGCATTAATTAAAACTAAATTATAGTCATGCGCGCACATGTGTGACTATGAAATTGCACTGCATTGATACACAATGACGAATTGTGTGATTAATTCATCGCATACGAATCCTGCCGAAAATTAACTACACGTATACACATTGCGGAAAGTCGATCAGAAAGCTATTGAAATTAAGAGACATCATACAATCACACAAATAACATTAAAACAATGTTTTGTTAATTTGTACAAAAATCATTCCTTCATCGCTATCTCTCTCTCTCTGTTTCAACTCAAAGCAGGAAGTCCAGCCGAGGCCGAGGATGGAAGAGCGTGCTCGACTCGCAAGCAGCAGCAGCAGCACCAAAAGCAACAGCAGGATCAAGCTGACTCGTCGCTGAAGGCCCGGCCGAGGCTCTAAAGTCAGCCGGACCTGACAAGGCGACATGCAAAATCCGCAGCAGCAGCAGCAACAGTCCCAAAATCCTCAGCAGCCGGGTGGCCCGCCAAATGGCGTTGCCGGAGGGGCTCAAATGCCCCAGAGCCCGGGCCATCAGCAATTTGGGTCCGGCGGTAGTGGTGGACCCAATAGGGCCCAGGTCAACGGGGGCAGGTTCGATTTCGACGACGGCGGCACCTACTGTGGGGGATGGGAGGACGGCAAGGCCCACGGACATGGGGTCTGCACGGGGCCCAAGGGCCAGGGTGCTTACTCTGGCAGCTGGCACTTTGGCTTTGAGGTATCCGGCGTCTACACGTGGCCCAGGTGAGTTTTATGACTTTTTTTTCTTTGCTATACGCGATGTACGCGTCGTCTGACCAGTCATTTCCGTTACCACTTGCGCTATTGCGGCTCTATTCATCAGACTATAACCGTGCCGGATTTTCTATACAGTTCTCTTTTTGCGTGGGACGTAGGGAAAAACTTGACATAATTATTACGTTAAATGCTGGCAGTGTAATTTTCTTCTCTTACCTCTAACTGTCCATATATACCATTTATTCAAGTGTACACGACTTTTATTCGTATACTTGTTTTACCTAACTTCGAGAATTCGATAATACGTTTAATAAAGTACAATATACAGTGTTTTAATGAAAACTGGTCGAATATTGTTAAGTTGTCGTTACTGCAAATGCCAGCTCAAATTACTGTTCAAAGAGAAACATGCTTTGATTTAGTTTCTTGTGCTGATCCAGAAATGCGTTGTTCAAAGTCATAATTGTTAGCTGAGCGTATGATTATAGTTAGTGACAACATATATTAGGTTGAAACTCTTTGATGTCATATTCTCTATAACTGCTTAACGAAAGTAGCTTGAACGCGTGCTCGTTCTTTCAAAACAAACTTTGCAAAAATAGCCTTTGTTTTAAAAGGCACGACGAGGTGTACTCAGCCTATACAACTGGAACTGCTTAACAAAAGCCTTCAGATTCTAGCTTGTTAGCTCATGCAGCAAGCTCTCGAGAAGCAAAATTCGTGGATCAACTGTATTATTTATTTAAAAAAGTCTTTTTTAAATTCGCAACGATTACGTAAAATCTTTCATTTGGTTATCTACCAGTCGAACATCAGCTTAAGGCGCCATTGCAATTTCGTAATAAAAGCTTCAACATGTTTTGCTTTAATTTCCTTTATTAAACAATAAACAATCCCGATTTTGCTATACGAGGAAAGCTTTTTAAAATCGGAAGTTAGAGGGTTTAGAAAATGGCAAATTTTCAAAAGGGAAGCACACCTTTCTAGTCCCAGTGGAACACGAGAAAAGTGCTTTTTGACATTGTTTTCTCGGCCATTCAAATTATACGAAAGTAGTAATTGTTCAATGGCACGTACTCAGTGTCTGTATAGGATCAAAGTACGGGAAAAATGCTTCAATTAAAGAAATCGTTAAAAATAGTTAACTAGAAATAAGGTGTGGTCCCTTTTTGAAAAATTTCTGCCATTTTTTTGACCCTCTGATTATGGATTTTGAAAAGATTTCCTTGTACGAGTAAGAATTCAGTGGAACACAAGCCAATGACAATTTGGTTAGAGAATGTTTCAATTTATTTCAATTGTTGCGTAGAAGAAGTCTATTCAATTCTATTGAATAGAAAATCTCTATTTAATAAAAATGCAAAGTATCTAACAAAAATCTTGAATAATAGCATTGCCAGGTTCGAGATATTCATTAATACATTCGCATAGAAAGATAGTTTTACAAATGTACGTTAGCTGTGATCGATTCCCAATCACTGTACCTCCAAACAAACACCTTACCAATCTTATCTAAAAAATTTCGTAACGACTCCTTGGTAGAATCCACCATAAAGCAATGAAAAAAATCTTCGTAAAATCAACAGTATGATTGAACAAAACGTCCAAGAATCGTAGTTCGGCAGAAAGCTCTCTCCCCCTATCCACAAACAGAGACCTCTCATAAAGAAACAAAAAATCCATCTCAAACAGCCGAAGGGGACGGAAGCGCAAAAATTGCACGCACGAAATCTCGCTTTCCCCCTCTAGCCGCAGAGGGATAGAGAGAGAGAGAGAGAGAGAGAGAGAGAGAAAGAGAGACGGGAATAATCCACGGCGTGTGCCGAGCGCGGACCTTGACACGTTTCGCAGGGGAGACGGCATATATACCGGGAAGGGATCCTGAGGCAAAACCGGGTCACCGAGTGCAAGGACAAAGCGAGCGAGAGAGAGAGAGTCCAGGTCACTGGGACTAGCGGATATGCCGCGTGGTTCAGGGCTAACGTTTTCACATCTGCGGATGTGCTCGTGTATAGATGCGTGGGGGCAGCTGTGTCTCTTTTTTTCTCGTAAAGCGGAATTGTGAAAGGCTGCGAGGTTGGCTCTTAGCACAATTTTGAAGGTCAAGGCAAGGCGCGAGCGCGTGTGTTCTTCTAGAAATTTTTCAAAACTTCTCTCGTGCGGCGTTTCATTATCTTCGGATTTAATTTTCTACAGGCATACATATATAAGCGTATGATCGATCGTACACGTCCCGCGAGAGGTTGCGCAATTGAATTAAGAAATTGAAAGCCATTAGACTTGAGATCGATGCTACTGCAGCAGATGAGTCGTTAGAGCTCGGAAAACGAAAAGCTCTCGAGAGCATTAGCGTCCTAGAGTTAAAACACAGACTCGACGTCTGCATATCAATCAAAGCGACTCCCGCATTATCGCGATAGCAGTTTTCAAGTTGCATCGAGTGTGCAATCGATGATCGAGGAGTTATGAGCTTCACGCCTGAGAAGACTCTCTTTTCTCTCGTGTACCAACTCCTCCTCCTCCGCGAGCGGGAGAGAGAGAGAGAGAGAGAGCCGGCCGCCACCAGCGCGGTAAACATAAAAATAGCGCGGATTGAAATAGCTTGCTTGCGGGCAGCGTTCGCGCGATTGACTTTTAACGGATTCCTCGATGCTTACTCTCAGCTGAGGCATTGGCAGCTGTGTAGCAGAGGGAAGAAGCCGCCGCGGATGATGACGCAGAGCTAATTAGGAGGAGCTGCATTGTTTGTTTTGCAACAATGTGTCACGCTGCCGAGTGGGCTGCTCTGCCTTTTTCGGACGGCGAAGACCCGATCAGATTTTCATGATACGCGATGGGCGTATAATAAGAAAGCTCTTGAGATGGAATTTTAAATGTACTATCTTCTGCTCTGATACGGTTTGTTTTATCATCACATTGTCAAGGCAGTCGTAATAAATACAACACGTCAACACGTGACAGATTGGAAGTTCTTTGAAATTTGTTTGAAGCAATATTTACTGACGACTATACATTGAGTCTTTTTTATTCTTTCATAATATCAATATTAAAACAATAACCCGTCTTCACGAAGTTATTATTAACGCAAACGTTTTCATTTTGCAAAACTTTTTTCACAGCCTAGGTCGCGCTGTAGCGCGCTTGTTCTTCTAGAAGTACGTTGAGTTTAAAAATAAGAAATTGTTGAATCGATTACGTATACAAAGTCAGTGCTTTGACAGCATAATTGTATAGGAAATAATTATATAATCCGCTGCTTGGCGATCGATAAGTACTCGCTCAGAATGTCATCTTGACTTAATCATGCTTACTTTACTTTGAATATCTTCAAGAAAGCTTTCCAATTATTTCCGTAATCTTCTGATTATTTACATCGAACGATCAAAAGTAGTAGAAAAACTAACGTAATTTTTCGTAGACAAAACAGCATACTTAATTCAAATTTCCGTCTTTTTCCTCACTCAAATGTTACGAGATCCACACAAGCTCTAAACACATAACATCGCGGTTCAGGTGTACCCCTATAATTAACATGGACAGTTTGTATCGCCCCACCGAATGAGCAGCAATACTTTCAGATTTCCAGATAACTTCCGCGACAGACAAATAATCGCTTCACACGACAGCTATTAATTTCTGGCCGGCGTCTGTGTATGTATAATGTGTGTCCCTTTTAATACCACGACAGCGAGTCTCATTGTGACCCAATAACGACACGCGCTTCACAGGTGTACACACAAACGCCGCCGCGATGTTATCTCTCTCGTCACGTGAGGCGCGAGTAAACACTCGTGTTTTCCGTTGAAAAATTAAAGGATCTCGATATAATGAGGCCCGGGTATATGTTAATCAAGCGGAGGCTCGGCTGTGTGACCTGTTGCTACATAATCATCATGGAAATTATACAAGAGTGTAGCTCTATTGACGGCGACTTCGCGTGAATTTCTTGTAGTAATTCTTGATCGTCGAGCAGCTGAAAAATGGAGATGAGCGAGAGTAGTTATTTTTAGCGAAATGAGCGATCAAATTGTCCATTGTGTAGTGCACTACTACTCGCATATATAAATATAAGGGATCGCTATCGACGCTGCTTTATGCGCGAAGTTGATAAATACCTCAGCCGAAAGTTCGGAATTCGTTCTTGACATTATTTCGGCTCGCGCAGCCGTTTGACATTTATTTTAAGTTTTTCATCTCCTCGACCGTCTCCCTATTGTGTTGAGCTTTCATCAAACTTATTTCATTAAAATCTCGAAAACGATGTTGTTTACTCGGCTCCACCTTCGGTACTCTAATCCGGTTAAAAATGTTGGGTTATCTCGAGCGACTTGGCGTGAAAATAAAGTATATTTCAAGTTTCTCTCGAAATCCCTGATCGAGACTCCCGCGCACGAAGGATGAAAAAAAAAAAAAAAACAAATCGCCATACATAACTCATGTATATCTCGAAAGCTCGAGCGTTGCCGATGAAAAATACATGAAATTTCTCGAACGCACACACACTTGAAATTCCTCCGATCGATCAGCATCTCATCATGGTCCGACGCGCAGCTTTTCCATAATCAGGAAATTATCGCGCGCGTGGCCGTCGATATCGATATTTTTGAATAACCTACATTTTTGAGTCTCTCGAGTTTCCCGCGCGAGGGATGTCTCTCCGACGCGTAACTGGAGCAAGGTCAGGCTGCTGCTGCTGCCGCGACGCAACGCAACGCTCTCCCGGTGCGTCTGACAGATGCATCGTCGCAGTAGGAAAACGTTGCGACGTTACGATTTTTGATGGCGGAAGGCTTTCTTCGAGAAAGCGATCGCACTGAGATATATTGCTTTTTTTTGAGGGGAGGGGGAATTTTTCAGGGCTATACGGTTGCAAAAGGTAAACAAATATTAGCTCACGAGCAAACGACTTTCCGGGAATTTTGGCTGCGGGTTATTTGGGACTTTAATTTTAATAAATACAGCCGGCCTGTGTTTTAGTTTGTATTTTCGGTCATTCGACGAAAGAGATTGTGTAAAGTAACAAACGCAAAATTACAAAAGCTCGCATGGAGCTATTTTCAACCAGCTGTCACGCGAACGAGGCGCCACCATGACGAGCTTTCGATTTGAAGACACAGCCTATAAGTGTAAGCGACGTCTTTATCTATTTAAGTAAGGAATATCGTAAATGATGGTTTTTCTTGTAAAGTAGTAACATCCAAAACTGGTCAGACGCGCCGAAAAACATTCTTCCAATCCTGCTGGAAATAATAATTAAGTAATAATTTCAAATGACACTGCAAAATGTTTCTTTTTTTCCAAAAATAAAACAACAGTTCGATGGACGTTCGATGGATGATATCATCGGAACCCTGAGTGTTACTAAAAAACCGAACTTGCGTAATACTGTTTGGTCAATTCTCTTGAAGCTGTCCCACAAATCTTATTTTAGTATAAGAAACAAAAATAATCGTTCGCGTCGAATGCATGCATTCTCGCGTTTTTCTCATTTAGCTTCCAACAACGATTTTCGCACTAACCGCTGATGATTTGTTAACTGTATCAGAGCGCAGTCTTGGAAGTTTTAGCAATGAATCAGATCGTCACAATACAAATTTAACACGAAAACAGCTCGCGAGCGTTTTCGTTCGATCCACCGATGATTGATCACTCGGCAATTGAAGCTCGAATCAAACCATCCATCAAGCGATAAAAACATATACATATAACCCAGTCACACACACACACACACACATGTCAAAAGCTAAAAAAGCACACTCGACGACTGTTTCAGCGGTTCGTCTTACGAGGGCCAATGGCAGAACGGCAAGCGACACGGTCTCGGTATGGAGACGCGGGGTCGCTGGCTGTATCGTGGCGAATGGTCCCAGGGCTTCAAGGGCCGTTACGGGGTGAGGCAATCGGCCACCTCGACTGCCAAGTACGAGGGCACCTGGTCGAACGGCCTTCAGGATGGTTACGGCTCCGAGACCTATGCCGACAGCGGTGAGTATATAAATCTTTTTTTTTCGTCCCGAGCTTATTTTATCTCGCTCTGTTGTCACATCCGCCGACCCTGATTTACGATTATATCAGCGGAATTATGTGGGTAGCCAGAGAGAAAGAGAGAGAGAGTGCTTCTTTGTGTTCGCGCGGTAATTACTTTTTCTTGTTTGCTCTCTCTCGGCTGATACGACGCGATTTAATGTTTGAAAGAATAACGAGTTTTAGTATAGAAGTGAAAGATGTACGTGGCTGTCTGCAAGTATTAGGGGAGTTTGTTCAAGGGAACAGTTTTCGCGCGACGCTTCGTTCGATCGGATCGCTTGTCAATTTAATAATGTCTGCGACCGGTTCGTTTACATTTTACGGAATTGATTTTCTTTGGAAATGATCATATTTTGTTAAATTTTGAAAAGTTTGCTCGTAAGATGAAGCAACGCGTCACAATATGGGTTTCAGATTCATGTATGCTCGCATGTATGTTTATGAAAGAAAACTTTTCTAATGTGCTGGTTCGTTAAAAACTTTAATTTCGTCAATTCTTTTCTTGACGAGAATTCTAAAAGCTCAATACGGATGGAGGTAAAGCTTTTTTTACCGAAATCTGTATGTACAAAGCATTTATGACAAAAGAATGTTCAATAACATTTTTATTAGCCATTAGTTGATCAACGAATTGTTAAATTTGCTACCATAAAGGTATTATATAAATCTAGTGATCTTATTTATTTGAAACATGGTCCTTTTATTTAATATCATTTGTATACAATATTCAAACAAGCTGACCTTTGAACCTCAATCGAAAATCTCAATGGACTGAATAAATCCATTATATTATATTTTTATTCCAAGATAAGAATTCGCATTTCAGCCGCTGAGATGAATGTTTTACAAACGCACTGTAAACTGCGCAAAAGGTCGCTTGAAGCGTAAAATTTGTTTAGCAACGCGAGGCAAATATTCATAGGATCACGAGACATACCATATCTCGAGAGATTTCGGCAGCGGATACTCACTCCGAAATCCCAGACGCACATAAAAGCAGGGAGATAGAGAGACGATGCGTAGGCGCGCAGCGCCGAGTAAATAAATCGTATAGGGTTCGTTAGGGGTTCGATCAGAATAAATAAATGAAAAATTTCGATTCCGGCACAAACACGTGGCTCGCAATGCTAACATTTCCTTTCTCGGATTACTGCGACTGTGTGCGTGTGTTATATATCTGGCGCGGCAATTTGAACTGACTCTTTGGTATTTTTTCCCATTCGTTTGAACGACGAGTGTGCGAGTATAATTAAACCAAATTGCTGGTATATCGATCGACATTTTTCACATTACCAAAATTAGGACTTTGGCGATAGTCGTGATTATTTATTTTGCCAAAGATTGCGAGCTTTGTTTGTATACACGTATAAACGGTAAAGGGTATTATACGTAAGGATATAATCTACATCAGCACTTTTAAACTGGTTTAACGGAATGAAAAACGTAATTGTACTCGAAGTTGTAAAAATTTTATATAATTTGTATCAACATTGAATACTTATGTCGATGAAGTATCAACGCGGTGTATTATAATATCATAGTGATTTTAAGTCTTAAGAAGATGAGGAGAAATTCTTAACATTTTTACTTTAATACCCATGTCAGTAGTATTGTTCGGCTTTTCCGAGTGCATTTAATTATAGCTATTATTATAATACAATTTTACCTATGCAAAAAAGTTATCTGCGTCCATTAAAATAAAAATCATAACACCTTCATTATGTGTAACTCAATGTCCTTATATAATTTCTAAATTGTAACATATACGCTGTGTTCGTAAATTGCTAATTAACAAAATAAGTTTATTGTCTTTGTCAAAACGAACATACTGCGGCGTGTAAGATGAAGCGTATTAAAACTCTTGATATGACAGCACCCGAAACATTAATTTTCAAAATCTAACACATAGAAAAAATATAGATTTAGTGCTACATAGCACAAGCTATAGCACAAAATTTCAACAGATCGCTCGCTTATTAATTTGTATTAATGATAAAAGTGCGACAGCGGGTTAAGAATATTAGTGGCAACGGATTACCTGTATAAAACAAAATACTATATTCTTACGTAAAAAATGGACCGTTTGCGAAGCAGCTTTATCTTTCACGTTTGAGCTATATCCCGCCCACGAAGGATCGCTGGTGCTCGCGAGGAGATAAACCGCGCGTAATTTATTCTATAAACATCGTTATACTCACCTCACATCTTATCGAAATTCTTCGATTCTAGAGGATGAAAATAACAATTTTCTTATACCTATGTACAGCGATTTGTATAAATACGCGTGTCTAAACAGCGCGCACAATAAACGCATATCAATCAGCTCGAGAGAATTTTACACTCTCCGCCGGCGATCTATCTAGACCAAACAGACGAGTTTTCGTCGGTGTACTTAGTCCATCCCGTACATAATACTCGCGCGCGGGGGCTGATCCGTACGCGTTTATTTTATACGAGAGTCGAAAAGTCCAGAAGGTATCGGCTTATCTAAGCAAGCATTTTCTCCTCGGCATACTGCCGTTTGATGGCTGTTGCCGCTGCTGCTGCTGCTTCTGCTGTTAATACCAAGCGGAGGGGAGATAAGTTTTATTGCATTTCGCGCGCCGCTGCTGTGCTCTTGAGCGCTTTATTTAGAGCGCGTAACGATCGGCGCGGGGCCCTCCTTTTCGAATTTCGCGCCGGCGAAATGAGCTCTCTTCTTATGCTGAGGCTGTGAAAAAAGGCAAATTATGGATCTGTGTTACATGGCTTTGGGGTAGTAACAATGTGCGATTTTTAAAGGTTGCGTTGTAATTAGAAACTTGGAATAATGTATTAGTGTAGTGTACCTGATATATAGTTATTTATTTTATCTTATTTAACGGGCTGAAAAGCCCTTTTTAATATATGCGTAATTTAATATATGCGCCAAAAGAAATTCATCAGCATTCGTTCATATATCTCGTTTCGACTTTTATATTAAATTGTCAACTGAATGAAAATCGATGCAAGTTTTATTCTCCTTCTGTTTATTTTCAAAGAGCTGAATGAAATTAGATTGATCGAAGAGAAGCGCATGTAATTGTTCCCAAGACAAACAGACACTTTATAGGCTGGAAATGCCAAAGCACATATTGAAAATAGCTGTCGCCCGGCTAAATTTAGTCTCGATCTATTTATTTATCCGGGCTCTGTTATGGTAAAATTGACGTAACCTTGATGGTCTCTCGCGACACTCGCCATTTCCACGGAAAATTTCCATGCATCTCATGTGTAAAGAAAAAGCACGCGCAGATATGAGTGACAATCTTTTTGCCGCTTCTTTTTTTCTTTCACATGCACACAACCTATGTGTCTTCTATTATTTTACAAGGCAACACCAGCACGTGGTCATGCATGAGGCCGACGAGTATCGCCTTTATTTATAAATACCTGAGAGTATAGAGGCAAAGCCTGCACTTTTTAGACGCTACTCGCGGAGCGGCTATCGAATAGCACTCTCTACTTGAATTCATCAAATCAATAACCCCATATTTTATTAAATAAAGATCTCGCTATATTGTACTGTGAACGCAATCTTGAAGTAAACTCGACTGCAACTTCATCTCTGAGAAAATAAATCGGTACAGCCGAATCCAGGCTAACGAACGGGTTGCCTGAGCGCAGGGGTCACTGCAGCGCTCAGACTCCGCGGCGCCGTTGAGTCGCTTCCCACTTTTACTACAACTCGGTTCTTCTGCTTCTTATTCTACGTATACCGAAAATTGTAAATCTCTTTTACGGTTGTCTCGGAGCTTATTCATGATAAAAACACTGAGCTTCGAGGCTGCTGCTGCTGCTACTGTGGCGTTCGCGTGGGGGTATAGCAGGGCGTAATCTCGAAATAGCACAGCAGCAGCAGAGATGAGTTTCCTTCGTGTGGGAGCAGTCGCTCGAGTGGAACCAATACGATAAATTGCTTGCTATTTGCCGAGGGATGATTGCTTTCTGCGGGGATGATCGTGCTCGTAGCTGGTGCAAAATTTAATTCATATATAACGGCAGGTGTACGAGAAACTTCACCATATGTTGCTGATATAGATATGCTGTTGCATTTTTCTGGGGATATGGACGAGCTTATCTTGGACGTTCGATACTTGAAAAAATATTTTTCCTGGTATACGTGTTACCACCGTACTTGGACTATTATTCTACTGAGAGCTTTTTCGTTAAACTCTATATAATATGATGCACTTATTGTCGTGGGCGTTTTCCAAAAGTAAAAGGCGAAAATCATTCCAGAGAAATACTTGCACAGGCTACTTTCCGCTATCAGCTGCATATTATTATTATAGCCCCTCGAGCTGCGACCTCGTGCTTCACGTGTACTTACAATATTGCCGTACAGCAATCAAGCCATTTCTTTTGACGCTCATCTATATCAGCATGCGTATATTACGTACGCGCGCATCATACGTATGAGGCTCCCCGTATTTGTTAGGCGAGGGAGGTTTAAGGACGCGATGAAATATTAAAGAAAGCCTAGACGAGTAACTTTCACATTAATGAAGTTAAACATTTATGCGACGGCGTCGTTTTTTGTAATTAGTCACGATTTGATAGTACATTATTTGGTTATCGCGCTGTTAATTCGTATGATTATACAGTTGGTTTTGTTTATCCCAATACGTGATGTAAGCGCTTAATTGCTCTCGCTCCTTGTCTTATTATTAGTTATTTGTTTTCGTGCGCGAATAATGTCTTGTGAACTTTCTGAGTTATGCGTTAGTTATAAATTTTTATTATCATATCCTATTACGCGATAATATAACATAAACATGTTTTTGAAAATTTGTATGAAGATGCTCCCTACTAAATTTGATTTTTTAACTGATCAAAAACTTAATCATAATATTCAAAGTTATGATTTTGCCATACCCTTCAATGTAGATCTACACGTAACAGCACGTTTTCATAAATCAGGCGTGTAAAAAATGTTTCACACAATGACTATCTGCGAAACCAGGTATATCTTTTGTGCGTTAAACAAGTCTCTACATTTAAATTCAGATGCCCCTACCAATCAGCTGTTTTTCTTCAAAGCTCCGAAAATTTTCCCAAAATTTCTTCTTTCATTGAGACCACAATTTAATTCTATACAATCAATATCGGAGAATTTACATACAACACAGTAGCCTGTAATCATAAAACCGCTGCATCGGCATCCTCATCCCATTTTACTCGCAATCTCTTATCTCTCGCTTCTGCTAGACTCTTGTGTATACACACAAAGAGACATCGCGTACATATGCTTGTCGATCTGGCGCGTATACGCCGGCGTTACCGAAATATCCTCTCGCGGCTAATGCCCACCAGCAGCGGCCAGTAGCACCAGCAGCGACTTCGATTTGCACGTGCAGTGCCGCTGCCGTGCGGCTATACACCGGGCCAACAGAGCTTCTTCGGCCGCGCTATTTCAGGCGGCTCTGCTGCGCTCGGACATGGCCGGACATAGAGAGCCGGCGGACCCGCTCCTCTTCTCTGCATTTTATGATTTTTTTTAATTAGATGGATACCGTAACTGAAAATTAAATGAATGTATATGGTTGATCTGTATACACTAATATTTCGCGATTCTAGTAAGCTTTGTTTCAAGCAGAAATTGTAATTACTGTAATACAACTTGCAGGAATGAAACATTGTTCACTCTGTATTTTTTATTTATTTGGATTTTGTTTACGAAAATACTTTGTGAATGATTATGAGATAGTTACGTTCATTTAGCAATAAATTTAATCAGTGGATCAATGTACGGCAATAAAATAAGAATGTTTAATTCAATATTCGGTAGTCGTGTATTACACTTAATGTCAAGCACTTTACGAAAAAATTTACTTCCGATCCCAACATCATAAAGCTTAACTTTGCTACTTAATTAACGATCCCTGATGGCCAGCGCATCGAAGTCCCTCATAACGGTGTCAGGCCGGATTTTTCGCGGCAGAAAACGCCGAGTGCACGCGTCGATCTTCGCGCCTCGCCTTCGTTAATTGGAGCGTGTTGTCGCGTTTTATAGCAATTAAGTTGATAAATTCACAGGGGCTTTCTTTTTCCTCGTAGCCGCTCCCTCTAATGACTATGCTTATTAGACAGCTGTCTCGTGGATTCTTCACTGAGCTGCCGCTGTGGGAAAAAAAATTGTTGCTGTTGTCAAGGTCGAGTCTTGGGGTTGACAGTCTCCAACGTTGAGTAACGAGAAATGGTAAAATTATACGTGCGCGGGAAATTCGTATTGGATGCCTGAAGAGAGTAAATTCAGGCTTTTATGATTCATCAAGATTCATTATTCATTATTTAATGCTAGCTACTTCTATTTTTTTCAATTTTTGTTTATATATGGGGTAGGAATACAATATTCTATGATTAAGAAAATTCAATTTTTGTGTTTAGAAATTCACACATACGTATAATTATAGAGATCGCGCGCGAAAACGAGTATGCAATCAGATGATCAATAGAATGCGTGGATTCATGCATTGACAAGCATTGACTCTATATATCTTATTGCAGATTTGTAATAAACTATTGCGGTTGCAATCCCATTTAGCCGCGTAGAAAGTGGATCCATATGAAAAAATCATGATCTTTTGATTAGAATTCCATTTAACCACGTGGAAAGTGACGCCAGTGCGCACAGTCGTCTCGAGTACGTGAGACAATCGGATTCTTTGTCTATACATATACACTGTCCACTCAATAAATCGGAGGTTCAGATACAAGACTGCTGATCTTTTCACTTCGTATTAAATAATAAAAACAATGCAGACAGAAAGACAAGCCATAAAAATTTAATTACCGATCGATACATTACATTTGCAGCAGAGCAGCAGCGGAAATTAAAACCGCAGCGTTTATACTTATTAATCGCCATCCCCGGTGTCTTTGAGGGAACCGACGCAAAGCGAGAAAAGTAATTGGAGAGTAAAACTGGAACGATTACGAGGAGTGGTTAATTATTTTTCTAGCTAATGCAGCCGCATGTACTATAACTGTCGTTCCGATAGCAATCGATAAGTTAGAGAATAGAGCTTTTCTTGTCGCCGGTTACGCTTAATCAGTTAGTCGGGCAATTTTTACAGTCAGATGTTTATTTACGGGCGACTAATCGACATCATAGATGATCGAGAAGTAAATTATCAAGTCCGACGGATTAGCCTATTCACTGCTATACGTATTAATACGCGGTAATACGGGGTGGAACATTTTTAGTGAAGATCGGTTAAAGTGACCTTTGAAAGTGTTCTTTATAATACAATATTCATCGATACAAAAAGAAAACCAGATGCATACTATTTTGTCTCGATCGACGCGTCGCTTCGAACTACCAGACCCGAAGTAATTTTGGTCAAATTTGCTTGACAAAATGCGGCGTTATAATACATTTTAGATCAGACGAAAAAATTGCAAATGAATGTTTGAACCGTTGTTCACTTAGGGAAACTCTCCTAATAATGTGAAACACTATTTACAAGTTTGTTAAAAAATAGAAAGAAAATTGTCATCTGTTCGGCATATGATCAGCTGTTTGCAGGTTATTACTCAGAGAAAAAGATTAATTAGGATTAATCATGAATAAATGCATACCAAAATGAAGTTTCCCTACGCGTAGTATGAAATACGATTATTATAACGACTGCAATCTGTCAAGCAAAATTAGAAAGAAACTTTTTGGTTTTTAACTTCAGTGCAATGTACGACAGATAAGGAACGATCATTTTCATTCAGTGTTTCGGAACACCTTTATCCCACATTTAGTTATTCGGCTCAATGTAACTCATTTTGCACGTTTTGTCCGCAAAACGCTGAACTCGGTTCTTGATAGTCTATAACAATGTAGCAAGAAAGTATCGCGATTTTTCTTTAGGAATTTGAGGTAGTTTAAATTTGAAATAGACCGTAATCTGAATCCAAATACCAAAGCACAGTATATAAGATTCCGATATATATAATCCGGCGAGCTCCAACACAATGCTATTAATTAATCCGCTTTACATATCTCGGATACTCTGCGAAGAAACAAGAGGCGCACACAGACGACGAAACCGCAGGTATAAGAGAACATTAGAGTTAGGGTGAATTGCAGCCGAGGAGAAGAGAGAATAGTAGAGAGAGAGGGAAAGATAGCAGGACAAAGACACAGACTTTTTGCGACGAAGCATTTCCCAGAGGCTAGCAAAAGTTGACCTCAATAACGCCGAGCGCGGGTGCAGCTCTCTCGAGAAAGAGACAGAGCCCCTTCTCTCGTACTCGATTCGCACGTGCCAATTTGGATCCGATTGGAACGAATAACGCGGAAAAGCTCGGCCTTCTCGAGACTTTCGTTTCAAAGAAAAACCCGCCTCGAATTTGTAAACGCGCGTATGCGACACACACACACACACACACACACACACACACACACACACACACACACACACAC
>UCOJ01001625.1:0-25132 GCA_900474305.1 Cecidostiba fungosa
CAATGGGGGAGGGCAATTTCTACCTCGGGTGAAATTTGAGCGCTCGTCTCCGTCTCGGGCGCCTTCGGCGCCCTCGACTCCAACTCGTGCTCAGATCTCACCCTCGTTAGAAATCGCCCTTTTCCCCCCCTAGTTGCACAATACACTATTTACGTTGCAAAAACTTCTCCTTGTTTAACTACGACTGTTAAAAACTTTAATGATAATAAAACATGGAGTTTGAATGAGATTTTAAAATCTGTTGCATAAATTGATATTTGAAATAATATGATTTTTTTTGATTAAATAACATGTTAAGTCACATTTACGAAAGTGATCTTATGTGCATAATATATATGACCTTTTGAGCTTTCTCCGGTTTTTGCGGGTTTGTGTGCGAGCAATAACAGCCGGATAATTTTCGTATCGACAAGCGTTATTTAACGAACATACGCGAATGGAATTCATAATTATTTACATTTGAATGAATATAAAATGACTACTACTAATTATTTATAGCATTATTGTAAATACGTTAATAAATTTGATGGGTAATTTATAAAAATCTCGCTGATTCATAAATCTTGTTACAGTGTATCCAAACAATAACATGGATTTTATTTATTGCCCGCAAAAGTAGGTAACGCAGCCTTAACAACTCTGTAGCTATAATAGATCAATGGCATATTGGGTCACCTTTTGTAAATTACGGAGAGACCTGGAGACCAAAAGTGTAAATCATCCAATTAAGTTTAGGGATAGAAACAACTTAGCCGGCCTCCGCCTAAAAGTGCCGGTATATATAAATAGGTACAACGCAGTGAATAAGATGACAAGACTTTGTTAGATCATAGTTGGCAAGAAGGGTAGATGAGTCCCGTTAAAATCTATATACCTGCATCTGGAAACGACTGCAGCTGACGCGCAGAGGTCGATGCTGCAGCGGCAGTGTTCAACCCCTATCAAGAGTTTGTAGTAAAATGGAAGGCTCTAATGACTCCCCCGAAGGCCCGAACTGGCGAAAATTAAAATTGCATCCAGGCTGACCTTTGCTCTGTCATGTTGACGACTGACCTCTGGAGATCTCGTAAAACTGTTGTTTCATCGAAGTGGTGCATTCTAAGAAACATTTTCAGGACGAACGCAGCGCACCTCTTGAAGAGTCTGTACTGTATACGAAGCCCGCTGCCCCTTTTCCGGCGCGCATTTATCGATTCGTTCGACGAAATTCCTGTTTGCTCAAAATTTATATATAAATCACTGAACTCGAACAGAAACAGCGACTAAGTATTTTATAATTGGCGAAACCAACAAAAAAGATAATCCGAGTCTTTGTTTAGTTCGTATATTCTGCTCAGAGTAGTGCGCGCAGAGACCTGCGCAAGGTAAATGTATGTACAATGTACAATTGTACATGCATATACATTGCACATATTAGAATACATCAACTCGACAGCAAACGCAACTATATACAGTACATACAATCATCGGGCGAGTTGATGCAGGCTCGCCAAACAAGTCTGGACCTGTCCAGAGAGAGAGTGGGGGGGGGCAGCGCGGCAGAAAATCGATCGTCGCGGGCGCTGAAAATAACGGGGCGCGCGGAATAGCTTTTGAGGAAATTCAGGAGAGGGTATAAAGGTCATAAACGTGCGCTGCGGCAGAGTTCAGTCGCGTCTAATGCACGCGCATGTGTAAACAAAATCGAGCTGCAGCTTCTTGGCGCAATTCGCGCATCAAAGAGAACAGAGAGAGAGAAAGAGCTACGTTTTCGACGGCGGTAGTATCCTCGGCGCGGGCGGCTTTTTGCGGGATTGCTAGTACCGGCGGCAGCGGCGCAGTAGCAGGTTCGAGAGAGCTGCTCACTCACACACACACACACACATACTCTGTATAGGCAGGGCATCAGGCTGCAACATTCGCGCATAAGCCCTCTCTCCTCTTTCGCTCGATCTCGATGGTGCGGTGGGGCCGCGCGAGGGGGTGAGCAAGCGCCCAAGCGGCTAGCGGACCGGATTGATTTTCTTCGGCGTGACGTGACGGAACGACCGTGTATGTATGTGTACTCTGTGCACCCACTCCCTTCCAGCAGTTCCGGCGGGCGCAGTCTTCCACCCCCCCCTTCCCCCTGGTGTAGTAGCGGCGACGACTCGGCGATGCTGCCGCTGCTGGAATTTCATTCTCGTATACTGAGCGGAGCTGCGCTGCTGATGCTGCTCGCTCGCGCGCGATCGATTTCCCACGACTCGCGCGATTTTAGCCGGGCGAGCGCCCCCTTTCGTCTCCCGCGCAGCTGAGCTGAGGACGATGTTATTATTCCTCTCCGCAAATATGCAGCCTTATTTTTAGGATTCCAACGATTTCCAATCGAATCGACCTTGACTGCTGCAATTGATTTCGGTATAATCTAATGTATTGAATAATAGATCGAGGTGTAACAGAGAGAGAGAGAGAGAGAGCCGGGTTTTCGAACCGCGGCTGCAAAACGAAAACCAGGTCATCGGGATTCTCGTTTTATTGGGACGGGGCTCTGATCGCAGCTGCCCTTTGAAAAAAGGAAGCCGCTGTTGTGAGTAGCTATTATGTGCATACGTGCTATAAGCTGTAGTAACCCATCCGCGGGGGAATCCCATACACTCGCACTCGGCAGCAAACAGCTGTAGATTTTAAAGATCCGACTAACGTAGGCGAGCTGCGGAGTATATGCATAGCTGTATAGCTATACGCAGCGCAGCGACGGGATCCATCGGACGAGCTATAGTGCAGTGTACGCTCGGCTCGTATGTAGAGTTGTAGACAGAGAGAAGAGGCAACGTCGCCTCTCAAGAGCAGGGCCGCGCCGCGCGGTTGCCAAGTCTCGCCCGTATATATATACACCAGCACCACAGCAGCACGTCCACGTCGGGAGAAAGCCCGCGGTGACGTCATGTCTTTACACACGCACACTCGTTGCGCAGCCGCCGGGAGAGCAGCAGCAGCAGCAGCAGCAGCACGTATGGAGACAGCGCAAGCGCGTGCGTGCAGCAGCTTCGAGGGGGATATCTATAGGTATATACATGTATATTTATGCTGATGATGCTGATGCTGCTGCTGCTGCTGCTGCTGCAGAGCCCAGCAGCGCGGTCGCGTGTGTATTTTTGAGAGCCGCCGCCTCAGCTGCCCTCGTAAATTTCGACTCCAGACCGCGGAAAATCGAGCGACAAGATAATTTATTTGGGGATGAGACACTGCGGTAGAGTACGATTAGATAATTAGGGAAAATAGAGAGGGACATATCGGGCACGTGCCTTGTATACTGCAGCGAGATTTTCATTTCTCGCGCGCGCATCGCACAGCTCTTTGCCTCGCATGTATGTAACTGCACGCGCGGGAGATCAATATTGAGAGAGGGAGAAGCTATAAATATTGCGCGTCGACACACTGCGGCCGATGTATGGAATATATATACCTAATATGTAGTCGAGGAAACGTAGTTTCCGGAAAGTCGTATACAAAGTTTATACGTGCGCGCGAATAAAACTGCGTCCTAGTGCATTGCAGTAATAATCGTCATTGTTTTCCGGCGAAGAAACGGCGGATTATTTCCCACGTGTAGCTGGCGACACGTGTCGAAAGGAGGCACGTGCCTGACCCCCCTATTTTTTTACAGCCTCCCATATGCGCAGCTTATAGTCATATATACTAATATCCAATCGCTGTATACAGACACATTGCGCTCTCCGGTGCAGCGAATATTAGTATGACTGATTTTATTTGGAAAATGTTGTCCGCGGGTCCTGCAAACAGCATTTTACCTGTAAAGCAATGCATACACGTGTATGTACATTTTATTTTAATTAAATTTAGCAGAGCATCCATATAATAATATGGTTCCAATCATGAGACCTTCATGTCAGTTAGCCATAAAAATATTATTTGAGACTTGCAGGCTTTTCAAAGATAAAAATTATTAGATTACATTTTAATAAAACAAATAAAAGTTGATATGTTTGCAATTGATCTCCAGCTTCAATTATTAGAACCACTAGATTACATGAATAATCCTTAGAATCTTTTGAAAAGCGAACTAAATGTAGTGTAAGATAGAGAGAGAGAGAGAGAGAGGGAGAGAGCAAGGTGGGGGTAGATGACATCCAGCCGTAGGTTCACCCTCCCATAAGAAGTTATCACTTGAAAAATTTCGAAGCCGCCTGCAGCAGTCCGGCCCATCGGACGATGCATCTTGGCGTCTTGTTCTGGCGTAGGTAATACCAATTTTTGGATGTCGCTCTCATCTCTGGACTCGTTATAGGCGACGACGAGTGCGATGACATCGTTTAAAGCTACGGTTTATCAGATTTCGCTGCGCGTTGCGTCGTGCTCTGATGCTCGCTTGCGTCTTGTGTCGTCATCGATTATCTCAGTCCAGCTGCAGTAGTCAGCAGGCTTACACTATAGTCACGCTTTCAGAACTTGCGCTTTATTGCACGTGGGGAAACTACTTATATGCACGCGATAGGCATATACACACACCTATAGGTGCACAGCGAGCTTAGCCAAGCGGTATCATGGCCGATGAATAAAAAATACGACGCGCTTTCTTACGAAGTGTACAACGTGTACTTACGTCAGAGAGTTCGATCGCGTTCATCGATTTCAGTTGAGATACAGCCGTTCTCCGCGGCTGAAAACAAAAGCCGATTGTAACAGAAAACGTGCGAGAATGAACTTCCGGGCTACGTGCAGTAATGATTCGTATACGACAAGTGCGTATACACTGTTGTACACCGTGGTCAGCGAGGGGTTTCTCTTGAATTTTATTCATTCCGATAATCGAGAGCGTTATTGCGGCCAATATCTCCCAAGCAGCAAATCGTGAGAATGAAAGACAAACAGGCTACAAGTATAAGGGGGGCATTTACCCTAACACAAAGAATCCTCCTCGAGCCTGACCTCCTTTCTTAATTTCTCCGCGTGCTCCATTGCCAGTGTCAATCTCCATCAGCCCGGCGAGCTTCTCTCCTCGTTCGACCTCAATATACATGTATAAAACTTTTTTTCCTTGCGCGCATCGTCGTCGTCATCGATTATCTTTGCATTACATAGCAAAGAAAGTTAACGCCGAGGGGTGTAAGAATGTTCACGGTCTAATAATCGCGAAAAGCTTCGATTCCCCTCTGCAGCAGCAGCAGCAGCAGCTCGAAGAACAAAGAGCGCACACATTCTAGTCGCATCGCACGCGTCGTTCCCCTTGTGCTGGAGCGCAGCGTACACACAATCTGCGAGGAGAAAGAGAGAGAGAGAGAAAACAAAGAGGCCCCTCGCGGAATTTCCTGCCGGTGAACTTTGAGCTTGGCGCAGCTCTCTTATGTATATACGTATATCATACATACACATAGGGCCAAGCCAGCAGCACGTGATGCGATCGCTCCCTTCTTCCTTCTCTCGCGGACTGCCATCAGAGTCGTCGGTCGCGCGCGCGCGCTCACGCGATCGATACGGTTCAAGGTCGAGGCTAGCATGATCGCCGCTTCAATGGATGTGCAGCAGCAGCAGCAGCAGCGCGATCAACAAAGCCCCCTCGCGTACTGTACACTCGCCGCTGTATATGCGATGATTCGTGCGGCCTGTATATAGGTATACGTCGAGTTTCGACCTCATTGATAAGGTCTGATAAGAAGGAAAGGAAAGAAAGGAAATGAAAGGATATATAAATACATTGTGTGTATAATAAACCGCGCGCGCTCTTTATAGACTCCCCTGCGCGCAGCTGCGGCTAACTTAACTTCCGAGCGGAAGTATAAGTATATACACGTCTCTCTGAAAATGAAATTAGAAAGCCAGGCTCCTTCTTACATGGATCTGCAGCTGCCGCCGGGAGCCGGCTGCGCGTCGCGCGCGCGATACGAAATACGATTCTTTTTTCGAACGCTCGATCGCGACACCTTTTTTCGCCTTTTGTCTCATTCCGCATCGTATTATACATATGCTGTGGAGAAACGCTTGCGGCTTATTTTTGCAGTTGCTGCGATAAGACGCTGACGTTGCTCTAATATAGCGCTACTGGCTTATCGTTGCTTCGATTTTTTTTTTTTTCGGTAATTGTACTTGAGCCAGTAGTTGCGGCTCGACGTATCGAATACGTTGAGCTGTCGAGCGCTCCACGACTCGCTGTTGAAGGTAACAAAAAAGGGAAAAATCGCCGGCCATTCCGCAGTGCGTAAAAGTCGTCAAATATTTACGCCTCGATAAGGAAATCAACGTGTTGCGCCGCGCGAGATTAGATTAGCCCACTCGAAAAAAATGTGCGACAAGCTATCTCTCGCGTATAATCGCCCGACAATAATAGCTGCATTATAATAGGCATATTGAAGTATAGAAAAAGAAACAAAAATTGAAATCGCTGCTGACGTCAACGGCTGAAAATTTTTCTAGCAAACATTACATATTTCTACTCGAGATTGATCTATTTTGTCACTCCATACGTATATATAATAGATAAGAGCGTCGTTCTCGCGTATCTCGCATTTTTTCGAATTAATTAATATCGTACAAAATTTCAATTGCGTATAATCTCGGCTAATAAGTACACCTGTATATGTATGTACGTATATAAATAAAACGCGCGCGATAAGAGTCGAAGACGCGCGATGGAAAGTCGAATTCGCCGAAGCGAGTATACTTATATCTGCGTATATTACAATTTAACGCGCGATTGTGAAGGCCGCGTATCGTCGCGCACACGAGATTATATGCCAAATTTTTTCGCTATCGCGCGACGCGCGACGAGACATCGTATAATTATTATATTGAGGTTTTCGCGTTTAAATTAAAAAATGGGTGTATATTTTTTGGGTGTATGCAGATTGAAGAATCAAGGCGAATACGCGATCGATACGCCGGCACGAGTTATTATTCATTATCTCTCTCGGCGAAACGAGCGCCAACCGAGTTATACACACATATATATATTTAAATTGATCCCTCCTCGAGAAATTAGTCACGGGCTATCGTGTATTTTCGTCTCGTGCTGTCTCGTTCTCGGCGTATCGCGCGCGAGAAAGATAAGCGCCTCTTGTTATTCCATTGATTTCGTTAGTAATATACACTATATGTATCATATACGGTGCTGCAAAAATTTTTCGCGCGGCGGTCAACCTTGTTTTGCAATCGCTACTCATCAGTAGGTCTCACTTTCTCCTTATTGATGCGCGATAATTATAGGTATATACGATACACGCAGAGAGGATTCCTCGATTCGAGAGATCTCGTTGCATATATATACAGCACGCCCCGGCCTCGTGATGAATAAGCTGCATCCGCGTGTCATGCGCAGATCGTGATGTCATTGCGGCCGCCGCGAGAAGAGAGCAAACTCCGAGCGACTACTTATAACTGCATCAGCCGCCGCGGCTGACGTAAAAATACACACTATACTGTCGGTCACTGCCGCCGCCGCTGCGCCTATTATTTTCTCTCAACTCTATCAGCTCCTCTCGTACACACTGATGTGCATTATCGCACACACGTGCGTAAATGCTCGCGAATTATTGAGCAACGTATAAGCTTAGAAACATGGATATCTATAAAATGTATAGGTATATACAAGGTACGCGTTGCACCGGTCAACGACTCGCGCGCGTTTTGGTGTTGCGCGATAAACAAGCATTGCATAACGCGTGCGCGCCTAACATATAAATGTTGCACCGATGCGCGCGAGGCGAAACATTTTTTTTCCAAAAGTATATACACGTTCAATATCGCTCGTCCACGTAAGCCCGAGCGGCTTATCGTCGCAGTTATATCGCTGGTACGCACCAGCACACGTACAGCATACGTTGCATACGTGTGAGAGGGAGAGGAGAGCTCGCGATAAAAGGCAAACATATATTCGCACGAGACCGGCTGTTGTTGGTGTCGACGGCCTGCGCGCTTTTCTCCTTGTTATATTTGTTCTCTATACTCCGAGCTGCTGCTGCTGCTGCGTTTGCTTGATTGCCGAGTCGCGATTACAATACATCTGTATACGCCGGAGCTAGCCGCCGCACGTGATTTCTTGCCATCCCGAATTCGCGGAATCCGACTATCTGAACCCCGTGCAAACAGGATATGCCTGGCATGAATGCTTTCTCTCTCTCTCTCTCTCTCTAGAGTACACACGAGAATATGTGCCCCAGTTGCGAAGGTATTCTCGACTCGAGCGAAAATCGACTAAAATATATATAAAATATCGCGTGCATATTTCAAAGTTGAGTTTGACCGATCCAGACGGACTGGCTACGAGGGGACAAAAATACTCGTATCTTTATCTTATCGTCATTACTCGTTAATAGCAGTATATCGATAAGTTATTATCACACACACACTGCAGTGCATCGAGAAACGTCATCAGCTCTCCTTCGGCGAACGAGATCGACGCTTGTATAGCAGTAGGCCGGCGGCGGATTGTCAAGCAATCGTAAAAACTCGAGCCCGATTTTCGCTCATTAGTCGTGACGCTGATTGCGCAGCTTGTCCCGCGGACAGACAAGCTAAATCGTCAGTTTTCACTTAACGCTCTCGACACCCCGGTATTAGCCGGCTCGCGCGGCGTATAATGCAGCGTTAGCGCACGCCGTCAATTATGCCCCGGTCAATTCGCTCCTCCTCGTATGCCGCGTATGCGCTCCGCTGATCTATTAACCCAAAGATGACTTGATTTTTCGACCGACCGGCAACGATACTTTTTCCAAGAAGCTCTCGTCTGCCATGGAATCGACAACTGATTATCGCCTGTGATACATTTTCAGACTGACTGACTGACTGTCGCAATTTTCACTTGTTTACGACAAGAATTTAATCCGAGTAAATAAAGCACTTATCAAATTCAGATACGTATAGAGAACGTGTAGAGGGAGAATTTCAAGACTCAGTCGCGGCGGCGAGATAAATATGAGTAGCAAGTTTTTTCTAGTTCGCTATCCGTTCTGCGAAAAATTCCACTGTGAGTCGTGCGGAAGGCTGTAATACGTTTGCGCTATTAACAGTGCCTCCATTCACCGAGTTGCTCGCGCGTCTTTTATTGTATGTACAACCTTTATACACTGCTCTGCACTCTTGGTCTATTTTAGACTTATTTATTTCAGATTGTAGATTGTCTGCAACACGCATGTCTCGATAACCGGAGTCATGCAAGACTTCGTATGCTTGTAACAACGCTTATCAATGTTGATAACAGTTAACAGCGCGGGCACGAGGTTTTCGGCCGCAACGGTGTAAAAGAATTACGAAACCCCAACCTTTCTATATATACACTATACGCTCTGCAGAGGACGCGCGATATCTCGTTAATCGTCGACTTGATATTATTATGCGTATATATATATTTACAAGTGGTTTTGTGACAAAGTTTTGGCTCGCTCAACAAAACATGCTATAAGGTGTCGCATCGTTTAACATTTCAAGATAAAAAACTTGGTATTATGAAAGCAGGTATGTGCAACTCAAATAAATATTTAGCAATTGGCGCATAATAAGTCTGTAGTGTTTACCCAGCGGCGGAGGGTGCGATCGTTAAAAATGTTTACGAACGAAACGAAATAAGAGCAGCGGCGCGAGAACGAGAACCATAGTCAACAACGTTCAACGTGCGCACAGTCATGCAGAGAGAGACTCGCGAGTGGATACTTGTACGTATAGGTATACATGGCTGCTGGTATTAGCGCGCAAAAAAAAGGGGAACTCGCGCATGCGCCAGCGCGTCTCGTGACGTAGCGGACCGGCGTGACGCCACAGCTGCGGATTGGCCGGCCCCGCCGCGAGCAAGAGAGAAAGAGAAAAGCGAGAGCCGACAGTGCCGCCGACACCCGTAGACCCACTTTGCGCCATCGTAGCGTAAGACGACTCGTCCGTAGATATAGCACATACAGCAGCTACTATGTACTGTACGAGAATGAGAGAGAGGGAGTCGCCGCATTCTCGAGCGTTCGTCTCCGAGCCGCAGAGAGAAACACGTTTTCCGCCGACTCGGCTCTCGCCTTATCTCTTTCTCTTTCGCGGCTGTGTACGCTCCTACCTCGCTATATAGGTACGCGCTGTATCGTTACCGTTAAAGCGCGACTCGCTTTTTTCTCCCTCGCCGTCAGGCCGCCGCCTCTCGCCCAGATATATATATATATCTGTTCCATATTTGTTTTTTTCCCCGCGCGAAAAGAAATTCGCAAATTCATCCCGCCCAGCGGACACGCGAGATCCAGTATCCTAGGCTATGAAAACGCAAGATCTAGGTGCTTGCAAGTGTAGATGAACGAGCGAGGAGTTTGGCGTTCAAGGCCAGGCATCGCAAAAATCTTTCTCTCCGAAAAGTCGCAGCCGCAGCAAAAAAGCGCCGTCGTGCTGCTGCTGAAATCGAAGCGCTGTTGCCACGTCTCGCGGTGTTGCTCTCCCTCCAGTCCATCCCCACCGCGCGGGAGGAGAAGCGAGCGAAAAGCCTGCTACACTGCCACTGCTATACTCAACTGAACCCCCTCCACTCGGCGCAGCGTCTACTGCTGCGCGAAGCAGCTCTCTCGCACCGGCGGGCGGTCAGTCGCTCGCTGCCTGTGCAAGCTTCCACAGTGGCCAGGCGCGCTCTTCGTACACACACACATACACACACACAGTATACGTATAGAGTAAAAATAAGCACACAGAGTTACACTCAGTCTAGATTTTAGTACACATCAGTGAAAAACAGAGTTATAAGTGCGGTGAAGACAAGTTTGTGGTGCGGTTGTGAGTGCGCGACGATGCTGCGCCGCGCCGTCAGCTCGACGCGGCTCGACTGATAACAATCGTCGTCGTCGTCGTCGACGTTGTTTTGTTCGACGTGCAGTGCGTTACGCTTCGTACTTGCGTATTTCGCAGAAAATATCGCGTTCGCTGGTGTGATTGCTCCGGCGTTGAGGGAGGCGAGACAGCAACAGCAGTGGGTTAGCTACAGCAGCGGAGGCAAGTTTCAAGCCGAGCTATCAAGATGATGGGAAAGCGCACGCAGTGCTACCTGTGCGACCTGCCGCGCATGCCCTGGGCCATGATAATGGACTTCTCGGAGCCGGTCTGCCGGGGCTGCGTCAACTACGAGGGCGCCGACCGCATCGACCTCGTGCTCGAGTCGGCCAAGCAGCTGAAGAAGGCGCACGGCTTCCAGGACGCGCGGCCCTCGGCCTCCAAGGCCTACCGCTCGAGCTCGCACGCCGAGCACAACGGCGCGGCGAGCCTGGACGTGCTGCCGATCCAGAACGCCGCGGCAGCCGCTGCGGCCGCCGCCCAGGGTCACTCGCGACACCACAACCTCTCGGCCGCCGCCGCGGCCGCGGGCTACACCCAGATGCACCACCGCAACAGCATCGGCGAGTTCAACTCGGCCGGGGCGCCCGCCGGCGGCGGCGGATCCTCGGCCCGGCAGCAGCAGCAGCTCAGCGCGCGGCAGCAGCAGCAGGCCGCGGCCGCCGCGGCGGCCCAGCACGCCGCCCACGACGACGGGCCCCACGAGATCGGCAACGGACTGCGCGCCAACAGCGTGCAGCGGATGAGCAACGCGCACCTCACCGCGGTCGCGCACCACGTGAGCCTCGGCCACGGCCGCGGCATCACCCAGCTCAAGCGCGGCATCTCGGCCATCGACGAGGACGACCACCCCGAGAAGCGGCTCAGCCTCGAGGAGCAGCACACCGTGAGGCCGCCGCTCACCCGAGGCGAGTCCCTGCCCGCCGTCAGCCTCGCCGTCAGCTACGTCGACCGCGGCAAGGAGAAGCACCCGATCCGCGCGCCCAGCTTCGAGACCGCCACGACCTTCAAGGCCAACGGTGAGTGCGCTCATTTCCCCCCTCCCCGCGTAAGCCCTTCTCGCCTTTGTTCGCGCGCGCGCGAGCCCACCACGTGCAGCGCTGATGCTTATTACATGTATGTGGTGCTGTGGCTCGAGAGAAAGCGTGAAGATGCTGCCCTGTGGCACGCTTTCTTTCTCGCGAGTTACGTAAAAATTTCCACGAGCGTTTCATAATATTTACTCGCGCGAGAGCCGATAAGCTTTATCAGCGGCGCGCGGACCGATAAGTACAGCAATACAGCAATCCGAAGAGAGCGAGAGTCAGGCCAGACGGGCTGTGTTCTCGAGCACAAAATATCGAGGACCGACGCGCGAATCCGTCCGCGAACGAGGCCACGCCGCGATAGCGTGATGCTGCTCTCGCCTTATCGTTGCTCTGGGTATTTTCGCGGAAGTCGGTCTGGGGAAAGCTGCAGCCGTTGCCTCTTGTTTACGCTCCGTCTTATGCTCTTACGTAATTCATTAACCAAACGCGGGAGTCGAATCCTCTTTGCTTCTATTTTTGCGCCTGGCGCACTAAAAGCGGCGCACACCCACACGAGCTCGCGCCCGCGACAGTCGCCGGGATCCGAAAACGAAAAGAATTGGTACGTGTAACATAGATTGTAGAGTCGAAACAAAACGCTTATCGCTCGTCTCGAGAATACGCGCGATAGGAAAGAGAGGCGCTAAATATACAATGAGCGCAGTGGACTCGGTTTTCTTTCCGGCTAATATAGCATCAAAGATATTTCAATCCGCCTTCGGCGATGGGAAGTTTCTCTTCTCGAGATGAACCAAAAGATATTTCCGCAGCTCGTTCGTCTAAATGCCAAGAAATTCGCCGGCGCGCATCCGATGCCTGATATAACTGTACATTTCGAGAGAGAGAGAGAGAGAGAGAGAGAGAGCGTCACACACTCGGCAGTATATTCGCGTCGTCGTCATCGTCGTTTTATATACACATCAGCAAAGCCAGCAGCGATTGCAACACACGCACACTGACGCGGGCGTTCTAAGAAGCGTAGCCGTGACATTGAAGTTCCATAACTAAATATTTGTTTCTTTTTTCCCTCCCGACCGACTCGCCGCGCTTAATATATAGTTGACCTAAGCCGTGAAAACACACGACGACGGAGCCGTGTTTACGCGATGCGGAAGTCTTTTCGAAAAATCTTTCCACGACAACCTCGCGTATTCCGTGAATTTCTCGCGTATAGGAATATTTCAAAGCTCGCCGCACGTAACACGACGTTTTACGTAAGGCACTCGCGTTTGCTTTTAGGAAAATCAACGCCGCTCGCTCGTTCTATCTGCCACGGCGCGAGTCTCACGCGAGAAAACATGTAACTTTAAACCGCGAAGCCGCTCGGCTGCGGCACACATATACCGTCACTCGCACAGTATAGCAGTACCTATGTAGGTATACACATACACGATGAGTTGTGTCGACGTATGGCAGTCGTCCAAAGACGCGCGCAGAGTAGAGCTATATACATCTCTCTCTGTCTCTCTCGGAACACGTGATTAGAAACCAGCTCCCGACTGCGCTGCTGCGGCGGCGGAGGGGACGACGAAAAAATGCCGGCGTGACGTTTGCTCGCTCGTGACGTCACGCGTGCGCGCACGTATATTTAGACCGATGAATGGGCCCCCCTTGTCGCAGCAGAGCGCGATCCGCTCGAGTGCGATTCGCGAGCGCTCTATAACTTGCTCTTGAAATCGGACGAGCCAGCACGGCCATCTCTTTTATTTCCCGCTTTATTCTTTCCAATTCTCGCACTCGAGCCTCGCGTCGCGTTATGCTCGCATATACACTTTCGAGCTGCAGACACGACCAGTCGTATTACTCAGCGGCGCAGACAGCGGCAGTCGATAATCAATACCTCTGCAGCAGCAGCGATGCACGCACACGACAAACTGGTTTCGCGGCAAACCCGTAAGACCGCGCACTCGGGAGAAGGAGAGAGAGAGGAAAAAAAGGGGAATCGCATTCTCGCTCTACTTGCGCGGCGCCGGAAGGCTGCGTATGTACGGACGCGCTGTATTACACCTATATCAGTCGTTCTTGCGTGCGTGATTTAATAATCGTCTGGGTTTTTTCCCTTCTATTTTTCTCGTTAGTTGGTCGAAAAGGACACATGGCAGATTAAATATCGGTCAGAGATGACCTGCGGCGACGCTCTGCTTTCGTCTCGCGCAGCGGTGACCGATCCCCTTTTGCGCGCACATGCACATCGGCCATCAGACGCGCGCGTAGGTAGACTCGCTCGACGGAGGCGACGAGTAACTGTAGACTGGCCTCCTTCGAGCGCCCGCATCATTGCCGTTTTTCGATGAACCGTCCGAGCTGACGCGAAAATAAAGAGAGAAAAAAGTACGGCGACCCGTTATAATTCCGTGTACAAGAATGAAGTCGCGAATTAATTCGAGCGCTCGAAATGTATAGGCATGTACAAGCATAGACCGCGCACACGCCTCATTCAGAAACGAGCGAATCGATTTACAGTATCGTTTACAGCCTTGCAATTTTCTCTCTCTCGTCTGTCGAGTTCTTCCGCGTACAGGTAGCACGTGCTGCTGCCCGCCTGTCTGTCTCCGTCAGCAGCAGCTCAGCTGTTCGGTCAGCAGTAGCAGCAGCAGCGGCCCGTCGTTAGCGACCCCCTGCTGCAGCGACGCGCGCCGGCGGTCAAACTGTAGCCGCGCATTTCTCCGACGGCAGTATATAAATATAAAATACCCACTCGGGAGGGGCAGCCGAGCGTAAAGTCGAGGGCCAGTCAATGAAGCCCATTAAGACGGTAATTACAGTTAGGTGCAGCCGGCGAGAGAGAGGGAGAGGGAGAGTACGAGGGCCGAGCCCCGTTGCTCTCTCGCACCTTTCCCATCCCTTTCGAAATCTCGGTTAACGGCTTCCAAATTCCTCTCTCGGAAATCCCGATGCCGCCTCGGGCTATAGAGCGGCCAATAAAGGCCCGTCCCGGTCCATATAACTCTCTACTCCTCGTCCCCGGCGGCCGATCGCTCCCGATGGAGACTCGCAGGAAAATTCGAATCGTAAATCGGTATTATTTACGAAGGAGCCGGCTCGGATTTTTGTACGGTTCTGCAGACAGGCAAGAGTTAATTGCAGTCACGCGTACATAGCCACTTTACGACTTGTCGGGCTTTCGGGGCCCCCGGCCGGTTATTGCTCCCGGCTAATTGGCCACTAGCTTTTAATCCTCGCAGCAGCGCGCGTTTTACGAGCGACACTCTGACCTCCCCGTACTTATAGGTATACTACGCGCCCCCGCGAACATCGCGTTTTTTTTTATTAACTTCCAAGAATTTATGCTCGAGTCCTCTTTACAGCCGGGGAACACTTTACGACTGATTATCCTTTTTATAACTCGTTCTCGCGTCTTGCAGCGTTTCCGCCTGTTTCGGCAAACCAGAGAGCCATGGTTTCGTCAGATTCTTCTAGCTTCTCAGGATACTCGAGCACAATATTTATTAGTTATAACGTCCTCTTTTTATAAATCCTCTGATTGTGAGTATATAAAGAAGCCGCAGGCAAGCGTTTTTATTTCGGAAGATCGGTATTTCCGGATCGAGTGTGGTGCCGGGGAATATAAATAGCAGGATCACTGCCAGGCTCCAAATAGGCTCGGCCGTGTGTTTTTTCCCCCAAGAAAGATTCGCCGTATATATATAGGGTAGCCGTAAAAAATCATGAGGCAAGTGCTCGATGCCAGCAACTTCAGAGTCAGTGTAAACACGTACGACTTATTTTTTGCTTCCGCATGCAGCGTCGAGTGATCGAACCGAAATTCGACAGATTCCGGCCGAGTTCGTTAGCTTATTTATATGAAAATCAAGTAGCGCTGTATGGCGCTCTAAAAATGTCCACGAGAAGCGTGACGTCAATCAGGAATCTGCCATGCTCGATAAATTTTGCAAGCTTCGCTTGACTTGAAAAAGGAAGAGAGTTATAATTATAAAGCCCGTGTACGAGCGAGAAGCTTGCGCGTGAAAACGTATGGTACAGAGGCATGTAGGCGCTTACCCAGCCGCTGTGAACCGAGAAATAATTTGGAAATGTTTTTCTTCGTCGAGTCGAGGAATTCCGCGATAGCACACGATTTTCAGGAGCGTCCGTGCGATTAATTCTCAAGGACGCGGGTGTCGCTCGACGAGCGCGCATTATCTACGTGCTTCGCCTCCACGCCGAAATTGTGCCTCTATATATATTATGCGCGAGCGAATTAAGTAGCGAACGCGCCAATGACTTTGTCGTTACCATTGAGCGCGAATGTAAATACGAAAAAAAATAGATAGAGAATAATAAGAATCGAACTCTCGCACGTGCTCGCGTGTGTATAATCAGCGGCGGCAACGTGGTGATGGCGTTGCGCAAAGATCTTTCGTTTCGCAATAGTAAATATATATATACACACTTTTGCTCTTTCTCTCTCACTCAGTTGATTCTCTTGCGTTCGATGTTTATGTAGCCTGAAATTTCAAGTCTTTGGAATTTTCTGGCCATCGACTCATCGGCCAGAGGTCGTTCAAAATAATTTTCTCGTTTCATTGTTCTCGCTACTTCGTTTGAAAAAGCTTGCGTGTGTGTTTTCAAAATTTTTCGTTTACGCGAAACGAGACGCCGATTGAAGGAGGAAAATTGCCGGCCGCGCTATTGTGTGCAAATGCCGCGCCCGCTGCGACTTCTCGCTCTCGTATAATCGCACATTTTTAGAAGCGACGAGGTATTAATAAGTATACGGTTTTCGGGTGTCGCGCGCAGTTTACAAACACACGACCGACATAACCTCAAATTGTCCATGTAGAAAGTGTACATGTGCGTGTTGGCTTACTTATGTACGTCGTGGAAAAAAACCGCGGTTTACTCGTCTCTATTTTTAACCAGCGACAGTCGCGCCGCGCGTAAGCCGATTTCCATCGAACGCACGGCGATCTATACTTGATGGGTTGCGCAAATTCATTGGGAGATCGCTGGATTTCTTGGAGATTTTTCATGCGTTTTGCAAAGCAAGAGCACGCACGCTACATCACAAATACACGTATATAATATACATATAAACACACCAGTTGCGCAGCTCCTCGCACTGACTCATAATTATATCGCGGCGCGACGAGGTTACGCGCCGTACGTCATCGACACACGACGCTGCAGCTGCTAACTAGAACGATAATGCCTCTGTGTATATGTACAGCTTATCGATCGATTTTAAAGTCGCAGCGTTATGAGGGACCGTCTGCTTTTCCGATGCGAAAAAAAGCTCGACTCACCCGCGGCTGCACGCGCGGCGCGTACACAAAGAACTACTATATACATACAGGACACTATATAGGCATACTGGTGCGTATAAAGACAGCAGCAGCAGCAGCACGTAGGCGTTAGTCACACTCGCAGCCAGTGTCTACAGTGTCTGCCGACTTTGCGCTGGCCTTGTTGTCAAAGTATATTTGTGTATTATCCATCAGAGGTGCGAGTATTTCTCGTGTATGTACAATTGTACACACATACATGCATGTGCGCAAAAGCAATGCGATTAGTTAACGTAGGTCTGCTGCAGTTTCATTCGTTATAGGAATAAGCGCCTCTAGCACGCGATTTCCGACTCGATCATTCTCGCGTCTAATTTTAGACGAAATCGATCGGAATATTCTATTCAGTCGATGTATATACCGAGAGAAATAAACAATGGCTCGACGCAGCACGACAAAAAGCCGCGCGGCGACATCGGCGACGACGAGGAAAGAGAAACGTTGCAGATACGCTGAATCGACGCGTACTCGTCGCGCGGCGCGTCCGGTGCTGATGCGCCCCTCCTACTCCTCCGCACCGGTTCTATTTACGTCTGCGCGCGCTCGCTCGCTCGCTCGCTCACTCGCGTTAAAACGTATCATCTCGCGGCGGCGACTCGTGTCGTCACGGAAAAGTACCGATCACATGTTCCGTCTCTCTGTGCGTGCGCGAGTGTAGCTCATTGTGGCTGCTGGCGCGCGGGATTTTTGAACGTCCAAAATTCCCAATACGCGATTGTCGCGCGAGTATTATATAAGTATGCGGCTTTTTTTGCAGCTGCTGATGCGCGATGCGACACGAGCGGCCGGCTCACGTGCTCCGCGCTGTCGCACGTGCTTACTGATGTTTTTCGCATCCTTTACAGAAAAGAAATAGCTAGAATTGTCCGTCTGCTGCTGCTGCTGCTGCTGTTGTATACATATACATATATTGTACAAGTACAGGCCTGCGCGCGAGCCATCGTCGAAATAAAGCTCGTGAACTTTTCCGATAAATTAACAAACACGCGATAAGTCACATGAGTCAGTCGCGACTGATGTGGGTGACTCACGTCGTGTGTGCAAACTTTTATAATAGTTGATGCGGTGCCGGCCGGCATGCGAGGCGAGAGCGAGAAAAATGCAATAAAAATAGCTCGTTAATTCAAGCGCTCGTGTATAATACTTGTATGCTCGCGCGGACATTTTTATGCGGACGTGAAAAAGTCGTTTGGCTTTATGCCGATTACGTAAGGGGCGCGCGCGCGCGAGTCAACGCTTGCAGATCAATACGTCCCATATTGTTTTGTTCTTCTTTATTTTTGTAAGAGTGGAAAATAAGAGCTTTTGTCGTTTGCAGGTGCGTACGTGGGTCCGTCGATCCCCCTGGCGCCGGCCAACGTGGCAACGAACGGCGGCGGCGGCTCGCCTCTGCGTCCTAGAACGAGTCCACCGCCACCTCCGCCGCCCAACAGCCAGGAGACTACTTCGGAGGGACAGCAGCAACAGCAGCAACAGAGCAATCACCATCAGGTCAGATGCTTTTCACAGTCGTCGCGAAGTAATAATAATTATCGTCGATCGTTAATTAACCGTGGAATGTTTTTTCAGGGATCGGCCGGTGGACCATCGCCAATGGCAGCGCTGATGTCGGTGGCGGACAACCTGACGTCGCCGGAGCCGGTACCCCAGCCGGCTAGCAATCCGAGCCCGACCAGCCGGAGCCCACCGACCACCGCGCCAAACGTCCAGCAGCGCAGCGCTTCCCGAGGCTCCCAGCACAGCCCCAACAGCTCCGGTAACTTTTTATTCAACTCTAGCGTAGTTCGTGAAACTCGAGACGCGAGGCAATCGATAACCCGATACTTTGACTCTCTGCAGGACCATCGGGCAGGAGGTCGAGCGGTTCCAGACACGTATCCTCGACGACGGTGACGACCTCGTCGGAAGGCGCGGTCGCGCAGTCCGCAGGCGCTGAGCCGGTCGCCGCGCCGACCCTCAAGTGTACCCTCTGCCAGGAGCGCCTCGAAGACACGCACTTTGTCCAGTGCCCCAGCGTGCCACACCACAAGTTCTGCTTCCCCTGCAGTCGGGATAGCATCAAGCGCCAGGGCGCCGGATCCGAGGTAAGCAGCTCTTTCAACTGTTCGCTTACAATAAACGTTGACCGCGTGTATGCTAGTTCCCGAAGACTCACTCTCGCGCTCTTCTGTTTCAGGTCTACTGCCCGAGCGGCGAAAAGTGTCCGCTAGCCAACAGCTCTGTGCCATGGGCCTTCATGCAGGGCGAGATCGCGACGATCCTGGGCGAGGACACGCCGAGTGCGGGTCTCAAGGTCAAGAAGGAGCGCGAGACTTAAGCGAGCTGTGCGCGAGAAGCACCACAGGTCCAGGCTCAATTTTTGCTCATGTCTCTCCCCGAGCGTGACAACACAAGAGAGATCATAACTCTTCTTGTAATCCACGGGGGACAAAGATCATGATTTTTCGCAGCAACGCGAACGCAGCTCTTGTCCGATGCGAAAGACGCCGTGAAGGCAAGCCGGCAAGTTGTTGTTTCACTTTGCGCGATACACAGACACACTACAAACAAACTAATCAGAGGCGACGGGGAAAGGCTGTGCGTGTCGAAATGCCGTACATGCCATTGTTAGGCCGAAGACGTTAATATATGGCTTTATAAGATGCGCTGTGATCAGATCAGACACGATGTTTTGCGAAAATTTGTATTTTTTTTGTATTTTTTTTCTGAGCAGGCGAGCCCGAGCAATAGTTGACCGGGTTCGTCGTCGAGTTGTGCAAACATTTTTCGCGTCGACGAATTGCCTTTTTTTATTATTCTTTATCGAGCGAGCTATTGTCGGTCTTGAGCAGAAGTCTTTGGCAAACTCGGCGACTGGCATTGTTTATGTAAATATGTAACGAGTCCTGTAAGGAAGCTAAAAGAGCGAGGAGTGTCGAGAAACGCAGAAAACAATCAGAAAATTCACAAAAAAAAAGAAAAAAAAAGAAAGAAAGAAATGAAAGAACAAACGTTATGCGCAGAGACGTGGCGACTTCAAAGTCGCGATTTAAACGAAAAAAAAACGATTATTTGTGCCCATGTTTGGGTTTGTACTTAGGCTCGATCGCCTTTATCTTCATTGTGTATTTGTAATGCGCAACTTCTTAGATTTTCTATGGAGACGCAATTGCGACTATGAAAATTTTGCAGTTCTTTTTACGTTGTTCTACATTTTTTATTTTACATGTTTTTAAGGCGTTTCAGTACAATTGCTTCGAAACATGGTTACCGTTTTTCGTCGCGGTATTTGAATATCGGTCAATTAAACTCTTTTTTTTTTTTTTTTTTCGTTACTACTTTTTGCCCCTATTTTTTTACTTTGCCCTCCTTGTATTATATAATTAAACATGACGGACAATTTTAACCCAGCGTTCTTGGGTGTTCTGTACATTATGTATATGTGTACATATTCTACATTATTATCATATTATTATTATTATTATTATTATTATTATTATTATTAATTTTATTATATTATAAACGAGATAAGGATTCGTATGATTGCGAAAGTAAGCATCTTTTAATGTACAAAAAGAAACTTATGTTGCGTTTTTCATTGAATTATGTTCTTAACATTTAATGCACAAGTCATAACGAAAACCTCGTATACGCATTTTGACCATGCGTTGCTTTGTATCTCGTTTCCTTTACTATATCACGCCCCCCGCCTCCGTTTTTTACATTGTATTCATCGGCATTGTCAAAAAAATATAAAAAAAAAATAAAAAATGCTAAGTGAGTAATACTAATCTTTGAAACACACCTACGGAGCAAGAGACTACGCAGAGTCGTTCAGAACATTTGTCGATATCGACGAGCTTAAACGTATACGCAATACATTATCATTTGATAAACGCGAATGACAGACATGAAATTGTCTTCATTTTCAGTTTAACGCTAGACTTGAATGTGAGGGCTTTCCAATTTTTCATTTTTCTGAGAAGAAGCAGGAGAAAAACAAATATGAGAAACGAGAGCAAAAGTAGAGAGTAATATCACTCGGCACGGAATACTTCGTTAAAGACCGACTATCAGATAACCGGTAGAGAAGCAGACAAAAACTGTTAAACAGGAAAAAATGAAACTTGGCCGAATTGCTTTGCGAAATTTTTGTCGATGTCGACTGACTAACACAATCAATAACGTATAACGAAGGAAAAATTAAACAAAATTTGTATCTTCGTACGGCTTTGGAAACACGACAAAGGAAAAGGAGAGATCTTGTTCACACTTTAGTTTAACGCTAGACTTTAAGTGAGGGCTTTTTGATTTTTCATTTACCGGATGAAAAAAGCATCGCCCGACATATAGGAACCACACACTCGCTACGTCTGAAAAATTTTCAAAATGGAGAAATAGTGTGTTTCGCTCAAGGCAGCACTTTCTTTGTATTACCTAATAAACTACTCTATACCTTGTTTGTCAATTTTCGGTTTTTGTAATCAATCGATGTAGCGGCCAAGATTAACGCGCCCTGGACGCATAGGTCTTTTTGTATATGTATATAAATCTATATATATATTTGTACAAAGATTCAAAGAATTGAAAGGAGAAAAAACAACGACGCGTGCTGGCCGAAATGTTAACCACAGCAGAGATTGTCACGCGCGTGTCGATTGGCGGCGAGAAGTTGTTGCCAGCTCCGTAACGTCGTTTTGGCGGAGTTATATTCCGCGAGTTTGTCTTTGTGCAACAATTGTCGAATCTGCCGATGTGGTGCTGCATCAACGGCATTTTCAAATTTTTCAACTCGACGTGCCTGAGTGCTCGCGACAGCTTCTCCGTTACTATAAGAAGTGCTAGCACACCCCGTTTTTTGTTCTTTCTTTTCTATTCCGAGTCGACGATGTGACGAGACTCGAATGGAGAATGAAAAAGAGTCGAGTCGCGCCGTCTTGCGATAGTGCAGTAGGTTTTCTCAACGTTATGGTAGTTCCTACCCAATGCCAACGCAATCTGTGAAATTGGTTTCTTGTTTGCTTATTTTCTTTTTTACTTTGCCCTGCCGAAATAAATATGTGCATATGCAATCACATAGACACACACACACAGAGATACCGGCAACACATTTGTTTTTTTCCCTCTCTCTTACGAGTATGTATAATAAAGAAAGAGGACACATTTTCCGTGCTTGTTATTCGATTATTCGATAAACGAGAAACTAATCTGATTTGTTGTATGCGCGTATAAGTGCGAATGTTTGAGTGCGAAAGAATGATCAGCGCGATGTATGCTGGAGAGTGAAAACGTTGAAAGTTCATTTTTTCACACTGAGCGATGAAAAAAAAAATTGTCATTTTTACTTGGACAAGATTATAAAAGTAAGATTATTAACGAAAAAAAATCAACAACAATGTAAAGGTTTTAGAAATGCAGTAGCTATTAATTGAATGTTAGTATACTCGCCCAACCGATCGTGTAAGTCAGGAAAAATGTGAGACTCGCAGCAGGTTTGCGCAGTTTTTATAGCTTGGAATTTCGCATCTAAGCGTCTTTCTCTCTCTTCACATATGGATACACAAATTACACTTTACACACTGAAAAGCTGTATTCTTTGTTACTTAATTCTTTCCGGCGAGGAGAGTCATGGCAAGTCTGTTCGCGTATGCAATTAAAAAAAATGAAAATAGAGCAACAGTTTGGCATATAGATTTCTAAAGCCGATGCTAAGTCGCATTTTTTCTGGCCGTAGCGCGTACAAAGTAGGCATGTCTTCCCGAGATGAGAAAAAAGTAAAAGCGGCGTAAGCGCAGCAAAGAGTTGATTACAGAAAGCCGACGCGATCATTCGAGAATTAAAAGGAAAAAAATACGACGAAAGAGGAAAGAAACAGTGATTCCCTACTTTTGTACGATCCGATTTGTTTTCTATGATTCTTGTACGAGCGCAATAAATATGGTCATAAAATGAAGGAAACAAAGAAAAATATGAAACACGTAAGTTCACTATAGCGACTGTAGTAGCGAATAATACGATTTTCTAGTGTACCATACTTTGAAAAGCGCGTTACATTGTACTGTTTATCGTATGTATGCAAACTGCAAAAACAAATATATGTGTTGATGTGTAACAAACGCAATCTTAATTCACCCTATCCCCTAACGCCTATTCTCCTGCAACTCGTCCCTCAGAATTGAAAATAAATCGAGGAAAACCGCTCATCTGGGTCTGATGACGGTTATGACGGCGGCGGCGGCAGACGATATATTGATTCACACCGGTCTGGTCCAGTGGGCTATGAAAAAGCCTACGATTGGTACTCTCATATACAAGGAGAATTCATCTGTGTTCGTTTGTGCAAGAATAATAGTACTGCATTTTGATGTGAGTTTCAAGCAGGATACCAATTGTCCAAACCAACAACTACTCTATATCAGCTGCACTTTCAGTTCTGGCCCAAGTCGATAAATTGTCCTAAAAAGATCAATATTCCCATAAATAATACATGCACGATATTCGTGGCTTTTTTTACACAAAAAGAGAGCCTAAAGTGCTTTTTTCGGCGGGCAAAAATAGTATATTGCTTACCAAGGGCGTAAATTGGTCTGTTTTAGAACGAGTGTGAAGAATACATCGACACAATTTTGTGATGTATTAAAATTAAATTTGTTACGTATCAATTTCGAATGTTTTATCACGTCATTTTATGACTAATTCAAAATTTTGAAATTCTTTGGCTTCGCGAAATTTGTTACGTTAATTTGTTGAATGTTTTATCACGTCAAAAATCGTCCAACATAAGTGAAAATTCAGAATTTATTATTTTTGCGATATTCTGTAAATCTTATGATTTTCTTTTCTCGATTGCTCATAACTTTACACCGGAGCATTTATTTTTGATGATTTTTTTTTCAAATTAAAGGTTTTTTCCTCTACTTTTATTGTCTTTTATGAAAAATATGTTTCAAGTTTTAGGTGCAATAGTACATTACGATAAAAGTGTCGTAAGTGGCATTGTCTGATACGGCGAGTTAAGCTTACGCCGTGCCAGAAAATGTCACTGAAGACACGCGTATCTTACGATATTTTATAGCAGTGCGCCGTAAATCCGCCAAGACACAATTATCCGTGTCGCAAGCAGTTGTTTCGGGCACCGTGTGGTTAGCACCCGAGCGTAGCGAGGGTGATAAACACGGTGCCAGAAAGGACTACTTACGGCACGGCTATAAGCGTGTAAACGCGGATTTACGGCACGCAGTGCATTTCATATAAAGTGTATTTCATGTTTCAATCGAGTTTAACTGCATACTTCCCGGAATAACCGCTTAACACGAACTTTTTTCCATGATTGTATTGGTATCTGATGCCTTATCAAATGAGCCAATGCTCAGACTTTATCTCAAACATTTCGATCTTACGCATCACTGCGGGTATACAGCGTGGACCCCCATCATCAGTTTCTAGCTTCTGGCGCGAAATTTCGGCACTTGCGCCGCGTGGTTCAGTAGTTTTTGGCGGTTCAAAAGTCATAGTCCGAGGCCGTGCATTGCTTCGTCAAATATTGTAAACAACAAGGGGGTCCATCCTGGGCGACACTTTTTCGATGGCTGAAAAAGTGATCTTTTATGGGTTGGCTTCCTATTCGATTAATTAAAAAAATTAACGGTAATATATAGCAGGCCTTCAATAGCCCCTATAAAAGGAAGCGAACCCCAAATATGGGCAATTTCTATCGCTGCTATCAAGAGTTATATCGAAAATCGCTATGGGTGTCCGTACTGGGCGCATCTCCCCTATGATTAAATTAGTTTTACTAACTTTTCAAAAAAGCGGACAATGAAGGATTTTAGGTAAAGCCATACGTATTTTTGACACTCATACAGTATCGAAATACGTAAGAAAATTTACATTGTAAAAATAAGTAGACATTTATTTTTTTATTTTCAGCCCTTGATATATATTAAATATTTTATAGCACTGCGTAATGTATTAATCTACTATAAAAAACCTTTCTAAAAGGTAAAATATTGGCGAGTAAAAGTATCTTTACAAAAG
>UCOJ01001626.1:0-25052 GCA_900474305.1 Cecidostiba fungosa
AGAAAGAGCGAGAGAGAGAGAGAGAGAGAGAGAGAGAGAGAGAGAGAGAGAGAGAGAGAGAGAGAGAGAGAGAGAGAAACTGCTGAGGCTGGCAGGAGTGATGGCCTGCGGGAGAGGGGTTTCGATGCTAAAAGGCGCCGCGGTGCGAGGGATGGCTGCTATACTGCGTTTCAAGGCAAAGCGAGCCTCTGTTCTCTCTCTCTCCCTCTCTCTCTCTCGCCACGCGCGTTTCTGTTGTGTTGCACTGCTGCCTTTCGTTCGTCTCGACACTCCGACAGCTCTTTCATCTGCGGATGATTACGGACTTCTCGCGACTCCCCCCCTCTCTCACTCTCTCTCCCTTTTCAGCTCGTTCAGCTGTGTTTGTGGGTTGTATACATTATACACAGTCACGTGAAAGCCACCTGTAAAATTACTTAACGGTAGTTTGGGAATAATAACTCCACTTGGTACTACTTTCCCAGGCTATCTTCGTACTTATACACGCAAGATTCTGTTTCAGAGTCAAACGCAAAGATTGCGCTTGGTTTCTCGATTTAAATTCTGCTCAAGATCAGAGTATACAATTATCAGTTTTAACACCAAATAAGTACACTTCTAAATCAAAGAACATCCTGTCTCTTTTATCGGAAACGCGACAAAAGAAATGTAATCTAAAAGTTTACGAATTATAAAAAAAACAACGTCGTTTTCCCGAAAAGAAAACAAACATCTCGTAAACAAACTCGCACAAACTACAGTCAGCACTATTTTTCTAGTCAGATAGGAGAAATGGCGCATATATACATATATAGGTATATGAGTTGTGCGCAAAGGAGAGTTTAAGCAGCTGCCGTCACCGCCAAGAAATGAGAGCGACAGAAGTTCCGTATAGCTCCGACACCAGCGAGCTCTCGCGACATGATATGTGTCAAGCTCACAATGGTGGCGTAAGTATACACATACACACACACAGAGCTCGAGCTTGAGCGTATTAAGTAAATGTTATTTCCACAGTTGGCGCATTATAATTGTGACTGCCGCAAAGAAGAGGACCTATCTCGACGTTAATGCCACGCCGCTATCCTGTCTTGAAGGAAAGCGTCCTCCTCCTCTCCTGAGCTTTCGCGATAAAGCTGCGAATGTATATAAAAAAGAGCGCGAGATTATTTCTCACGTCGCAAGCTTCGTGGAATTAAGAAAAATAATAATAGTATAATATAATCTACTACTACATTGGACTTTAAGTTCCGTCGACTAGGCGAAAATGAAATCCATTTGAGGGAATTGAAAGGTGTCTCGGGCAGGCTCAATTTACGATCTGAAAAGGCTATCTCCATTCCTCCCCCCTCCCTCTCTTACATAAAAATCAGGAAACTCTCCGCACGAGTCCGTCCACAAATCATCGGTCTGTCATCTTGGAGTCGCCTGGCACGGAGAGCGAAGAAAACGAATGGCGGCAGACGCGCGCGACGAATCTACATCATCCTGTCGGACCAATGGACCGAGAGATGCCCTCTCTCTCTCAGTTGCCGACGAATATTTTTCCTCTCCTCTAATTTCTCCTTTTTTTTGCTTTTATCTCTCTACTGCTGAAAATTCTCTTTCGCGACGTCGACGACGTCAAAGGCTCGTACTGATCTCGCGAGGAAAACAGGAAAGTCGCGTCAATCGTCGGACGACGGGGAGGATAGTCCTGCCGATTTGAAATTCTGAAACTTTTCTGCTCCCTGATAGTCTCCCGTCTGTTATCGAATGGACCGCCGTCCTTTTGCTCGGGACGTCGAGTCTTTATGCGAACAACGGCTGGACGCTTTTTATGGATTCAGTTGCCGAGTTTGTCTGTCGATCGTCGCGTGTGTGTCGTATAGAATGCTAATTCGATTTTTATCATTGAATATAATATATACAGGATTGATTATCTACATAAAATGTGTATAATTATAAGCGATCGATATTTAATCTCAGCCTCTTATTATTGAAGCGAAAATAATCAAGCGAGTGACGCTTTGATTCAATTAACGAGACGACCTTTTTCGTATCGGCTGACTATATCTGTGTCTTTCACTACAGTGTCCGTCGAACAACGCCATCAGTTAAAAACTCCTCTGCAGCCGTAAATAAGAAGAATGAATATCGTCCTGACGCGGATTAAACTCAGACGCGCCCGATGTTAAAGTAATATGGCTGCAGTGGTTCATTCATGCGCGCCTTTATTGTTATACGCTCGAGAAAATTCTATCAATCCAATTAGCAAATTAAATCTTGAGAACACGTCAGTCTTCAGATACAACGCAACTTTTTTCCTCAACTGTTTAATCAAAGTAAGCTGAAAATGCTTAGCGATTCAAAAAAAAATTTTCAATATAATTAAAAATCGTATAATATACATAACTCTCTCAGGGGCGGCTCTGAGAAGTATATATAAGAAACGTTATTCAGGATACTCGCTAATTGCAGAGCGATCAATTAAATCTTGGGAAAATCCAAGAAAGCCAGCAAGAGCGGAAGACACAGGCTTGTTTATAGCATTGCGCGTTTTCGTCCCCTCGAGCGCAAGAATGATCCCGATTCTCGCGCTAGGCAATTTAGTCAACTTACGATCGCGTTAGTTGGTACTTCGAAATTTTGTCGAGAGTTTACGAGGGATTAAGCCAGGTTGAGCTACGAATCAGCTTAGTAGCGACGTCAAGCCGGCGCGCGACTCTTTAGAAAGAGAAAAGACGGAGCGAAAGCGAAAGAGAGACGTACAGCAGCAACTGAAATGTATAATGAAGAGAAATAACAGAGAAGAATCATTAAAGTTATCGCACAGTAAGAGAGAATTAGAGTGAATGCTTGATTGAAAAAAAAAATCATCGAATGTTTAATCATAATTCTAGAGCAAAAACAAACACACACACACACACAAACTCACAAGTCTAAACGTCGCGCGCGTATAACGTTTGAGCTTGCAAGCTCGCCCGACTGAGTCTCGCTTCTGGCGTATATATACATATACGTACCCGAGAGCGACGGAAGTTTCCTCCTCAAATTAACCGGCGTTCGCGCGAGAGATGCTACGTAAACCGAGATTATCATAATCTCCGGCGCGGGCCCGACTGCGGTAACATTAAACGCGGAGATACGCGCGCAGCAACGTTTACCCCTGTTTATACCGTCGCGCGCGCGTGCGTCGGGCCTACGTGCGCGCGAGTCGAACGGCAGAAATTTCCAGCCAAGCTACTGCAGCTTTAGCGATTTATCTGCAGCGCACGAGCTTGACTTGAGAGAGGCATTAGCCGATTCTCTTGCGCGTCGTTTGACTTCTCTCCTCGACATTTGTTTGGAAACTCTGATGTTAGACGCGTGTATATAATAGAGACGTATACTACTCGAGTATATTTTTATCGAAAACGAAAGCTCGTACTTTTCGCGACGCGCACACCTTAATCCTTGCGGTATTTATTCGCGCGATAATAATAATGGCACGAGAGAGAGCGGCGGCGTTTTCAAGAATTATAGCAGTCCTTCTGGCTAGCCTTTCCAGGATAAATGAGTCCGGGGGATTAGCTAAACAGTGGCTCAAAAATGTTATTATATAGCGGCATAAATATTCATGAAACACCGACTCGACGGCTGCTCCGCGACAAGTGTTCTACGCTGAGCTCTATGCGGCACTACGTTATACGTGCGGACTTGCTTTCACCCAACTGTCCTTCTGGTCATCTTGTATTTTCAAGAATATAATGCTCCGCTTGGATTTATCGTTTTTACATATATGAGAAAATCTTTTTATTTTCGCCAGTTATAGAAGGGTCATTACTCGGCAAATTTTCAAACGGAGAGCACACCTTTCTAGCATGAATTTTATTGTTTCTTATGTTATACAATGCACAAAAAAAGCAGCAGTGTAACGCGAGAACGACTATGCATTGTAGCAGCTAAAACAGAGCGGTATCCGGGAAAATGAAAAATTCGAAAACAAATCCATCGAAACAGCTCGTGTATATACGTGAAAAACGCGCGGGTAAATCCCTGCCACGCGCAATGCCATGGGCGTCGGGTCAAACTATGCAAAAAGAAATATAAAGCGGCAGTATAGCAGCAAATGAAAAAGGCTATCTTGCTAATTGTTTATATTATTTATGCCGGCGGCGTTGTACGCGCGCTGATTCGAAGCGACGGCCAAATTGAATTCGGCGGCTGCTGCTGCTACACTGCAGGTTAACGCGATTACGCCGCCTGTCCTCCCACACCCCCTCTGGTTCGGCTACTGCAAAAATATCAATCGCACGTGTAATCCCGCTTAACGAGTGTGCCTTTTAATTAATCACCACTTTCAATATTTCAGTCCGCTGACATGCGCGCTTTTCCTGTCCATTTGTTATTATGTATATATGTGCGTGTCTGTATGTATAACCTACTATAAGTGAGTATGTCGGTGCAGTAGTTCGCGGCCGCGGGCCGAAAAGAGATTATATTTTCGCTATGTCGAATGTGATTCCCGGCTATACCAAAATGTTATATGTATAGAAATGATTTTATTGTGTCGAGCTTTCTTTTATTTTACCGCGGAATCATTATTATACAGAGCGACGCCGGCGGCGCTTAAATTATGTCGATTCGGTAGAGAAAGAGAGAGAGAGAGGAACACTGGCCGCGGGTATATACTTTGATTAATTAGGTTTTAACGTCGAATAATGTTTTGACGCTCAGAATCAGAGGCGCGCGTTTTTCGAGCTTTTTTACTCGTTGTTTCGTATATACATGTACACGGCAATCACCGATGCGCAGCTGATTTATTCAATTTTATTATTATGATTGAATTTTAAATTGCTTACGCTGCCGCGCGTCCCGCATGCATATCGAATGCGGACACCACCGCGCGCGCTCTTCTTCGGGTCCGGCGTTATTTATAATGAAACGAAAATATGTACTTGCAACAAAGAGTCGTCCCCGCGTTCTTTTTTTTTATTGGATTTCGCCTGTTTATTTAACTCGATTTTCATATGGAAGAAATCGCTGTAACACAGAAATGATAATATAGTTATCAAACTGAGAATAACTATAACCACTTAGGAGTAAAACAAAAAAATCACGTACAATCAATCAGCTCCGTGAAAACGATTAGCCGACAATTATCCAGTGAACCGTGGCTAATTCAAGCTTCCGTAGTAGATAGATAGCGAAAGAGAGATCAGCGGCCTGTCGAATCTCTCGTTCAAACGGATTACGGCAATCTCCGCGTGACGCGGCGGCCGACCTAGTGAGAGCAAAAAAAATCGACGAGCGGCTGCAGCGTCGAAAAAAGGGATAGCAAAAAACGCCAACGAAATGCAGCCCGCGCTCTCGCGCGCGCTTCGATAACGCGATAAGGCGAGGTTAAACCCGTGTTTGGCCAGTAGCAGCAGCAGCGGCGGCGCAGGTTATAGGTTAAACGGCAGAGGGGGTGCAACAGGTCGCGTGAACTTGGGTGAATTTTCTACTAGCTCTCTCTCGCTCACTCAGTCACTCGCCCCCTCTTTCTCGAGTTCGCTTCTCTCTCTGCACACACACGAGCGTTGAAGCGAGTGAGAGAGAGAGAGACTGGGTGTCGGTTTGCCGTCATTAGTCAATGTCGACGCTTCGCGGCGCCGGAGAATGTAGGCATCTGCCGGATATCTCGTGCCTGTATCTCGCCGACAAATCCCTGCATTACGCGCCCTGTCTTCGCTTTATAAACTCGAGTGGCTGCTCCGAGGAGAGGTGTCTGTTTTCTTCTTTTTTTTTAACGTAGAGAAGTGGATAGTCCGTCTGTTTGCAAAGGGGTCTTTCCGGTTTGCTGCGGTGGAATTTTGCTTTCAATGCGATCGAGAGAGCTGCGAAATATTATGCTGGGAGATAAAGTGGAATGTAGTGCAGTGCGTGGATAATCGTATAACTGGATAGATTTGTCGGTTGTCAGTGAATGTGTGCTGGTATTAGACGTTAACGGATCCATTTACACTTTAGATACTAAACTTTTAAAAGCAAATTAAAAGTTTTCCGGCTAATATTTAGCTACTGTGATTTATCTCAAAGTCTTCGGAAAAAAGATCGCTAGTTATACATGTATTAATAACAATAGCATACGTAATAATTTTATTACAAAATTCATAGCGCTGTAAGAAGATCTTTGAGAAGTCTTATTGTGTTCAATCAATCCTATTTTCCAGATTTATATTTTTACATATACTTAAAAGCAGTCGACTCAGGCAGGAAACTACATCTCCATCATCCTAACAGTCTAGCGTAGGGCATTTTAGCGTAGTTACGTATGCACTACTAGCTATCGGTTTTGGTTTCATATAAATAGGACTGGCCCCGTTCTCAAAGCCACAGTCAAGCATCATCTGCTCTGACAGCACTACTAAATTTGTACAGCTTATTCGCTCCGTGCGCTTATGGCGCCACTTTCCACGCGGTTAAATGGGATGCATATTAACAGTTCATGATTTGTTCGTGGCGGCCGTGGCGCCACTTTCTACGTGGTTAGATAGGATGCATACCAATAGTTCATGATTTGGCCACAATCTGCACGGAGCCAATAGCGGCGTTTAATTGTATGCGCGTGTCTTCACTATGGCTTCGAAACCAGGAGGTAAGAGAGTGACCAGGGTGTACTCTGCAGAAGTCAAGGCGAAGGATATTCGCCTTTACGAGAGTAGGGTTAGGTTAATGGAAATTGCCCATCTATTAGGCGTACCGGAGTCAACCTTACGAGGCTGGTTCAAAGATGGCAAGATCCTTAAAAGACAACTCCGAACAAGGAAACGAAGCCACCACGAGGACTCTTAGGACAGCGGAGTTGAGACGAAGCCCCGTGAGCTTAAATCAAAGAAGAGACCTTGGAAGAACTCTGAAGATAGCTGAGATAGACCCCCACCATTGCAGACCAGTGAAGTGACTCCAGAAGGAATCTGCTGACAGCGGAGTCGATGAACCTGGCGAGCAAAAAGTTTACTAACTTAGATAGTAATCATTACTACCCTCCACTTGTAACCATTAATATTTTTCTTTCCGTAAAGCCATATAATACTGGTTATACATTCCTATCCTATGGACGGCAAACATTCATTTTTTTGGAACTTTTACTAGAATTTTATTAAAAGATATTCAAAGTATTCAGTTTTACAGCGTGGTAGATCTTTATTCTCCGTGTTCATTACACAATCCCGTAATCGATATAAATCGATAAAAATTCAAATTACAAGTTCTCAATGCGATTAAGTCTCTCTCTCAACATCCTTAATTCCCCAAGAAAAGTTGTTTCACCGAGTTCACTCTCCCTCTCTCACTGTCGCTGTTTTTTTCCTCCACCCTTGCGCAACGACGGAAAAACTCGAGCTCTTCTCTCGCCCTTTCTCTCTTTCTCTCTCGCATCATGCGATAATTCTTCAGTACACGTCACACTCCTCGCGCGCAAAGAAATTCGGCTGCGCGAGATAAATTCCGCCCCCCTCTGCAGGCGGAATCTTTCTCTTTCTCTCCTCTACTCACCCCCTCTCCAGAGCGAAAAAGCGCGAGGGGAGAGAGAGAGGCGTCACAAAAACTCGTTGCCAGGACCGAAAAGTGCTTCCGGCCTTTATTGTCAGTCGCGTAAATCAGCGAGAGCGTTCACGCAGCGAGCGGCCAGGATTAAGCGTCCGGTGTAAATCACCCAGCGATTACGGACTCGCTTCACTCTCGCGCGACGACGATCTCTCTCGTTCTCTCTCTCGCTTTTTTTCGCCGTACTTTCTCTCTTTTTCCACGCCGCGGTCACTTCATTCGTTGGTACAGCAAGCGCGCGCGGGCTTAGCGTCGGATGGAAGATGGGGTGAATCCATCCTGGAACTTTTATGGGCGAAACAATTTTAGGTTAGCCGCGCGATATCGAGGAATCAGCTTTTTTCCACCGACTTGGAGATAGTCAACGAAAGTGGGGCTTGATTACTACTTTGTTCAGCTATAACTGCGCTTATCAGATGGTTCTTCTCCTCTCATGATATTATCTTGTATAAATCTCGATGATCTTTTTTCCCTGCGAGAAATAAGTACCCTTAATGCTCTTAACCATCTCTCTCTGAAGCAGGACAAAAAAGTCTCTCATCCCTATATACAAAGTATTACAAGACTCAAGTCTGAAGGAAGCGTTTAAATATCGTCGGCTGTAGAGAGAAACCGTCGTTTGCTAGCGATCGCTGCACGACGGGAACGACGCCTTTCGAAAGGGTTAGCACCCGCAGAATTTAGCTGGTCCCCGGTTCTAGCCGAGGTCGAAGAACAAAGCTTGATTTATTGTAATGAGTTTGCAGGAGTTAAGAGGTCTGCAGCAGCAGCAGCCACCCCCTTCTCTCGACTTTGCGATCTCGCCCTTTCATCCCTCAGAGTCTCTCGCTCTCTCGCTCTGTATATAGCTCGATATTCAGAGCGGTGCGGTTTGATGGGGATCCGAGGATCGACCCCGTCATAAACCCTTCTTAGTGGCTCCGCCACCGCCGCCTTCACGACACCCCTTATCACTTGGCCCTTTATTCATCTCTATATCTCGCTGCGACTCCACGTTCGCTAACTAAACTCGTTGCCGCTCTCTGTGTGTATTGGTTATAGGAATTAGCTCGATTTTCCGTTCGCTTCTTCCAAACTATATAAGTCATCTGCGATCGATCAAAATAGAGTCTGCCTGCGTATAATCCACAATATACGCGTTTCATATACAACCCCGCACGCGTCTTCTTTCTCTCTACATATACAAACTGTGTGTGCGTCTCTTCGGCTACGCTAAAATATGCATGAAAAGCCTGCATACTGATTGCGTTATTTGTATCACCTACAGAGAGAGAGCGAAATTCTACGACACACACGTACACTCGTCTCTTGCGTGTTTTGCAGCGTGTCTCTCTCTCTCTCTCTCTCTCTCAGTTACCGAATCCTTTGTCTGGTGGAATCGCAAGACAGAGTAGCCCAGCGACGTCGCGTGATTCCTCGTGACGTCGTCGTCGCGTGAGCTGAAATTTATGGCCGTGGATTATGTACCGGCAAATTGCGACTAGTTTTCCGAGAGAGATCCGAGAAGTTGAGCGCGGACCCGCCGCGAGCTTCTTGGCATTGTTGAACTTCTCTCTTCTCGACTATATATATATATACTGTGTGCACTGGACTTGGCTATGTATTAGAGAGAGAGAGGGAACTTGACTTATATATTTTCTTATACTGATTCTTCGTTCTCGGCTATATATACTGCACTTGATGAGGGAGAAAGATCAAACGCCGTATTTCTCGTCGCTGGTTTTTATAGCCGAGATAAATAGCCTCTTCGTTATACCGTATCTCCTAGTCAACGCTACTAATAACTTCTCTCTCTGTATCTCTGTATCGCAGGAGAAAATATTTCTATAAACCCCCCTCGCAAATCCGATTTCTAATTTCCGGAATTAGAAGTTTGAAAAAAAAATCGAAAGCTTGTTTTCCCTCTCCTTATCGTCCACGAGTCAAACGAAAATCTCGTCGAGGCCGAAGATTTTCTCGGTTTGTTTTCTGTGTATCTCCTCTTATCAAGACGCTCTTCTTCTTCTTCTTTTTTCGTTCGCTTTCGAAGAATCCTCAAGAAAGAAGGCACATCGTCAGTAGTATACAGGCGAAGAGAAGATAAGAGAAGGAATTTCGCGTAGCAGCAGCAGCAGCAGCAGCCTCGAAACGTATTATATCGATTCTGGCCGGCGAAAGCGTTGAATTCATTGGGAATTGACGGGGGAGCCATAACTCCCATCTCGCTTTGACATTAATGCCTCCCCTACTCTTTGGGCGCGTTCGCCGGGCTTGCAGAGATAGGCAACGCGGGGGGCGGCGGTGGCGGGGGTTAAGCTCGCTGCGACATATTTATGGAGAGGGTGAGATGGTATCGCCCGCGAGCTACCGCCATCGTTTGCCGCTTTCTCTCTATCCCTTCCTCACTCTGCCCCCCTCCCCCCTTACAATCTACTTCGCAATTATCGGACTTGACGTTAATATTTGACCCAGGATTCGGTCCTCGAGCTATACATATATACACACATACGGATCAGTCCTCGGCTGTCCTTCTCTTTGCGGAGCGCGCGGAGAATTCGAATGATCCTCTACTGAAATCGCGCGAGGAAAGAGAACTCGTCAGCAACTATATACTCCGACTCAGCTCTTGACGTGTTGGAGTTGGAAAAATAAGTTTTCCTTTTTTTCTTTTTAAGTTTCCGAGCTCGATGAAAAATTCGCGTCCATCGCGCGCGATTCAATAATCTCAATCAGCGTCGCTTTAGGTCTCGATCGGTCTGTCATCGATCAGGAGCTCAGCGAATCGGATTCCCATGTAATAGTCGCGCATTCAAAGTGGCAGTAAGGAAAGAGTATATAGATCGCGTAAAGTCGTCCGCGAAATTCCCCTGGGAGTGCAGCAGTGCCGCGATTGATCGTGTCTCCTATATATACATACCGAACACGTATTTGATCAATTCGACGTCGCGTCGTGAGAAACACCGACAGATAGGCATCGGTTCCAAGTAGTATAGATATAAGCGAAAAAAAGGAGGCTCCAAGGACGGCAGATCCTCGAGAGCCCGAGATAGAGATGGCGTGTGGCTTGCGTGTGTGTAAATTAAAGGGCGTCATAGATTTTCGCGGTAGCCCGCAGGATCAGAGCCTTAGATTTGCGTCCGGCAGATTACCCCCGGGCTGAAATGGGACAATGGGCGTTAGTCTGCCGGCGCGCGACGCCAGAGCGTATAAATAAGGATCCCCGCAGCCAGAGGAAGTATAGAGCCGTGGCGCAGGGGGCATCAGCAGTAGTAGTAGTAGTAGTAGTAGTAGTAGTAGTGGGGATCGCGTCGTCGTGTGCTATGGCAAGAGAGGAGAGGTTGCTGCTGCTGCTGAGACCAGCCAGGCGGCCGTCCATCTTGGACGTCGTCCTGGCGGTCCTTATCTGCGCTCACAGCTCCGCTAGACGTCCGGTGATCTAGGGCAGTTCTCTCGTGCTCTAGCCAGTCTCTCTCTAGCTCTTTTGCTGCTCTGCTACTCCTCCCAACGACCTCGAGCTCCTGCCTTAATTATACCGGTGGCTGCTGACGCATACATACATACACACACACACACACGTGGAGTAGTGTGCCATTTTCTTTTCTCATTCTCCTTCGGCTTTTCGATCTCACTGCAGCGCGCGACTCTTCAGTCTGAACGGCTCTCAGGGCTTACACCGGAACTGACGTCGCTGATTTGCTGCGCGAGATAACCGCGCGTTATTTTTGCTTAAGACCTCTTTATCTTAGCTCGTCAGCTGCTGCTGCTGCGTGATTCCAGAATTATTATTCTACGCTGTTTAGCGTTAAAAATTTTGAGGAAAGATGTATATATTTTCGAAACAATAAAGCTCGATCTGCAAACACATCGTTCCTCTCGAAGCACTACAGAGTGTATGTATATAAGACACAATGAGAAACCTGCATCAGCCGGTTTGTTCGCCGTTCGGTCGCGCTAATTCGATCGGCTGTGCAGTATTATATATAGGGGACCAGAGCTCGTGGCATTCTTATATGCATTCAGGTCTAAAAGACACACGAGAGGCGGTGCGCTGTGGTTTAACGATTAAAAGATAAGTCAAAAAGTACAGCAGTACCTATATAGCAGGAGGAGCGCATCCGCGTAACGAGCCCTTTCATTATCTCTTGTATGCACACACGCTCATCGTGGCTCAGAGACGAAGACGACGACGACGAAGAACGAATTTATTATATCGGTTAACAGAGTCACTTATCGTCTTTATCCATCTGATCCTTAAAGTTCTGGTCGTTAAACAAGTCTCTCTCTCTCTCTCTCTCTTTTACTCGGGCTCGCAGAGAAAATTCCCATTACCGCGCGCGCTGAGAGTTAGCTATTGTTTCGCGCGCGGGCTACTGGATTCCATGCAAGCCTCTAAATACGAGAGAGAGAGAGAGAGTGACAAAGAAACGGCAAAAGAAGCGAGAGAGCGTCTCCTTTATACACACATTTTTCAAGCCAACCCTAAATCCTGCAGCACACTGGACGCTCAAAGAGTGGCGCTGGAGAACACAATTACATTCTCGGACGACGTAATGCCCTTCATATAGATCGTCCCGCTCGAGAGCAGAGGACAGGAGGAGTGCGCATCTGCATTCAGATTAGCATCGCTCGCTTGGTCGTCCTGCTCTCTCTCTCGCTCTCCCTCTCTCTCTGCAGAGCAGCAATATTTACGATCCTGCGGACTACTGCAGGACACCCGCCGTGTATGGACCGGCTGCTAAGCTTGCAGCAACGATTCTCTCTTCTCTCTCTGATGCTTATTTACACTTGCGATCTGACTCGATCGAAATTTCTCCGTCTATTTTTTTAAAATTTTAATGTCGTGCTTGCAAGCACGACCTTCAATTATAGCCACATTTCAAAGTAAAAATATATAACGAAGAGCTGAAGGAAAAATCATCCGATTAAAAGTTACAAATTAACCTTTGAAAGCACTCCCGCCGCTTTCTGGCTTCTGTTTTCTATTATCTGACCATTCTCTTCTTATTTCTCTCTCTCTCTCTCTCTCGGGCTCTTCCCATAAGTCGTCCTCGCGTAAGAGCGCCCTTTGTCCCCCGCTCTCGCACTCGTTAAGTAGGTATACCCGCATTTTCTCCTCCTCCTCACTCGGTCCTCACTTATTCGCGGTCTTCGGCGATCGCTTTGTAACAAAAGGCCTGCAACCGAAGCAGCAGCGCCAAAGCGGCGGCGACACTGTCTCCTGTCTCCGTGTGTGTGTATGTATACTGTTGCCGCTGCCCTTGACCCTTTCACCCCCCGCGCATAATGAGGCATGTAGACCGAGAGGCTTTGTACGCAAGCGGCAAATGAAAGAAGAAAGAGAGTGAAAGGGACGATCCATTATTCATTGAATGTGCGTCCTGTCTTCTTTTACTGATAAGATGCGGGGGAGTTGCCTCCAAATCCAAGAGAGAGAGACCTGTGTACTTTGGACCGCAAGGTATATCCTCGCTTGCCGGTCTTTTATTATTCGTTTAACGCACTATTTTTTGTAGAGTTGAAGTTCTTTATGGAGAAATTAAAAATGGAATTATAGGTAAGAGGAAAAATATTCGCCCACTAATTAACAATACCTTTGGGCATGATGTCGATATTTTGCTTTGGCTGGAAAATGCTCGTTCAAAAATAATTATTTGTTCGAGTAAAAACGAAGAGCTGTGTCAGGAAAGCCAGTTGTCGGGGCACAAAGGGGCAAGAGAAGAATGGAAAGCAACGAAAACAAAAAAGAACGAAGAAGAATCACAAAAGAGAAGACAAGCTTCGATTCTTTGCATAGTTTCGCAGCCATTGCGTATGGATTTATTACCACGAAAAAGGCGTATTTACATTTCGAAGGTATATAGAGAAAGAGAGAGAGAATCTGAGTTCGGGAGGTTACGTCGATTTATTAACGATGTATAGGATAATATCATTTGGTCCCGAGTTTGAGCCAGATGCTTTATGGACGGTAGATATGCCTCGAGAGAATATAGTACTACAAGCCACAATTTATACCGGGGCCACCGTTTCTTTCCAGAGGCATTGTTTTTTTATATATATATTTCTGTGTACAACATATAGCTCATTTACATATTGCTCTCAGAGTTCACAAAAATAATAAAAAAAAAACTGCTAAATTTCGTCCATCATTACGACGATATTGAAATTCAAGACAAAGCTCCCGCCGCAAATAAAGAATCGACGAGCCGCGGTTGCTCGATTCCGGACGAGTCGTCGTCGTCGGCTATTTTTTTATTTATGACTTGGCATCGAGGCGATCGGTCACGTTGAAACGCACCGCTCTTGCTGGGCTGCGCAGAGGACGTGCCGAGGCAGGTTGACGATGACGACGATGGAAAAGGCGGACGACAATGCACGTGTCTCGCGAGCTAAGTGCATCGTCCCGAGACCCTCTCGTATTTCTCTTGGTATTATATATAGCTGTATATAGTATTATATATACTGCACACTGGACAATCTCGGGAATCAATAAAGCATTGGACACGAGAACGTGATAGTTTTGTTTTCGATTTTTCTCGATTCTGCAGTCGCGATGAATATTTCCCGAGAGTATACACCTACGAAAGACGCAATTGTATAGCTTTAGCTTGTATTACAGTCTTCTTTTATATAGAGGACGACAATACTCTTAGCTCCGAAAATCGAGCTTTCCTATATTCACGCGCGGTTAAATAAACCAACGAGCTATCACACATGCATTAGAGGAAAACAGTATCTGTGTGTGTGTGTCCAGCGCAGTAGTACTGCCGCGCACTATGACATTCACGAGCTATCCTTATTCCCTGTTTTCTTGCGGATTGCAGCGTCGCCAAAGTCCCCAGGAGAATCGCCGTGTGTCGTATATATGTGCGGCAACTCTCTATCTCGCGTCTCTATTTCTCGCGAACGACGACTGTACGACGACACTCGTGCATAGTTGAGCAGGGACTAACGGAGTCTCGTCATGGCTACACGTGTAAAACTTCGATGGTCGGCCGAATGCCAAATGAAAAGTTTTAAATTATTCTCTGTAATTTTATATCGTACCGTTAATTTCTCGACGTAAGTATAGTGAAATTCTAGAATATAACAACGATCTCCGGATATATTAGACTACTGCAGGAGAAGAGCTAATGCACAAGGTCCACAGGGAGAGACCTCCGCCGCCGTTGTCAACTCGGGATGCGCGTCGCTGCCTAAATATTGAGGGTCGACGGCTTCTCCCCGATTCGGAATTATACATGACAAGCGGAGGGTTCGGTTGCTTTTACATTCGGCGAACGAGGTGAGAGAGAGGAAGGGAGTTGGGGGAAGAAGACGCGGAAGCGGTGGTTAACCAAGCGCAGACGGCGCGCTTTCGCCTCCTTTTCTTGTTCTTCTCTATCGGATACACAGCGGGCAATTGAACTCCAAGCTCCGTTTATTGCTTCTAATTAAACGACCGAGATATTTCTGCTACGTTTCATTAGCGTGCCCGCCGTTTCGTTAATGCGAACCGGCCACTTTCGAGACTATATGTATATGTATATACACGAAATTTCCTTCTCGATATTTTACATTTATGCTTCTGCCTTATTGCTCGCTATACGACTGTAATCGTCAGGGTAATTTGTTGTTAAAATCGAAAAAGATACATCTCGCGAGCTTCCACTTGGCTGTGTTATAATATGACACAGACGAGGCTTATAGGCCAATTCTAATTTCGTCCCTCACATTGGCGACGCTTAATATCTTTCGCTGCTTCTAGCGAGAACTCGGGGATAAATCTCCGGACTCATTATCATAAATTGGCTCTCGAGCGGGGGGACCGATGCACGTTGACGCGCGCGTATACCTGCACCGACAGATCAAAGAAGTTCGATTTGCGTATTAAAGACGTCTGTCTGCCCCCTCGTCTCTCTCCACTCCAACTTCTTTCGCTTTTGTCTCTCGTTTTCAATTTCTTCCTCTCTTCTTTTGTCTCTCACGCCCAAAGCGTTTGCGTATAATTTGGTTTAATAAATTTTCGTCCCCTTGTTCTTCTTTCGCGCGAGTCTCGTGTATTTTCGATCGCGACAAATTGACTGAGGGCTTTTTTCGAGCTGACGGAAACGCTACTCAATTCGATTCTTCCTGAGGTATGTAATATAATGAAAGTCGATTGATATATATCGAACGGTCTTATTTTCATATAGGTATATAATTGGAAAGGATATTATTTCTATTATATATCGTGACAGTTTCAATATTAGATTTTCATCAAAAGTATCACAGGACTGAGAAAGACGTTTCATTTAATCATAATAATGAAAAAGAGGATAATACCATCCATTCGCGCACAGCGTCAAAACTCAAAGCAGGACGTCTTCTAACTCTCGCTATATTCGCAACAAACTCCTCACTCAACTCGTATACACTTGAATAATTCGCGCGAAAAACGAGCGCGCGGGATACAATAAATTACGCGGGACTTTCAAAAGAGCCTCGGACGTATACGCACGGGCTCTTTAGTAGGCGCTCCTCTTTGACTTTCGATTCGGGGACGACGCCAACGCGAGCCATCAATTATAATTAGAGGTTAATTAGAGAGCGGTGAGCTGCGATTTTCGAGAGGACCGACTCGTCGTATTAGCCTCAACTTGTCGGCGACTTATCCATTTCCCTCTGATTCGCTCGAGCGTTATGAACGAGCACCAGCATTCATCTATTTTTGGTACGTTATTGAGAGAGAGAGAGAGAGAGAGAGAAAACTAGCTGTAGTCTCTCGGCGCTAAGAAAATTTCAAGCGACGCGGGAGATGTGCTTTCAGCGAATTAGCGGAGACGAGAGTCGCTTAGACTTTGAAAGCTGCGTTGATTCGGGAGCGGAGGCTCGTGAAAGTTACGAATTTTAATTATATTATATTTAGGTTTGGTCGTTTTTTAATGTTACGGTATATACGTATAGAAGAGATTATAAATTGCCGCTTGTTAAAGTTTATATTGCTCGTGTGTACCGACGAGACGAGAGAAGGAAAAGAAACGGGTAGAGGGAATTTTAAATTCGCGTTGGTAATAATTGCTCGGGAGTACATTAATAAGCCTATCTTAATTTTGCAACATTTTATTTCCACGATGCAATAGATTATATTCATTACCTTAATTGGATTTTATCTTGAAAGCACAATGGAGTGGAGGTTTTTCCGGAGGCACACATAGCCAGCAATAAATCTGGGAACATCTAATCGATTGATAATTGAACAAAAATGCATAACTCTATATTTCACCGTTATTATACATGCTATATTATAAATTACAATATACACTTCGCGTCAACGTACAAGAAATAAATACAGTAGCATGCGAATCGCCCTCTCGAAACGCGATGTCGACTGATGATCTCAAGCTTCTCTCTCTCAAAAACACTATCATCCACTTGCGAAATGAGCGGCAGCCGGACGACGTCAACGCGGGCCCTACACTCCTAATATGCCTCTGATTAATTGACTCGGTCACGCCTTGGGCCCCTTTAATGGAAAGGTAACGAAGCCTATTGTACGCACACACACAGACACACGGGAAGTGATCCATCATGGCGCCGGATAATTAGTACAGAACGAGCTTGCGCGACGTGTATAATTGAACGCGCGCCTCTTTAGCGCGCGAGGTGTGAAAGAACGAGCGATGTGAGACGAGATCTGCGTAAGTCAGGTGCCGAGTGAGCCCAAGAGGGAGACGATAAATCGAAAAAGTTGCTGCGGCATGATTTCGAGACGGACTATATTATAATGTAAATATAAGCTATCCGATCGGAGTAGATTGTGAAATTCTATTATGTAGTGGCGTGTGCTATATTTATCTTGAGGAAAATTTTTATCAACGCGGAGAAATTGTCTGTGTGACTAATTAGTCGTTATGATTGTGTTCGCGTTAGGTCTATTAAAACTTTACATTGCATTACAAGCTAATCTCGCGTGTATACGTAGATGTATTATTGTTTTGACAAAATGCGCACAAACGAAGACATAAATAACGAATGTAAATCTTGATGCGCGCGTGCGAAAGAAAAAAAAAGTCGTAATGTACGAACTGAAAGGCGAGTGTTTATAACACATGCTTCTCACGCATCCTTTGAAAATTATTGATCATATCCGGATGTGTGTGTGTGCAACGGAGTCAGTTCTATAAGGTGAAAAAGTGAGGATTACGATGGTTAATGCGCGTCGCGCGGGATCCTCTCCTCTCTGTGTGCTATATGCATATAAGGCAGGTGTGCGTGGATATCTCGTAAGTAGATTGTTTCCAGGAGAAATAATTGCCTCGAAAGGATTAGAAGCGGTCGCGCAGTGCGCGCTCGTTGCAAATGGTAATTAATTGTTTTGCGTGTGAATTCAGTGTGAAATTACGCTTTTTTTGCGGCCAACATTTATATTTGCAAAGCTCTCGAGCATATGTATATTATATAGTATATATATGCACACGCGCAGATGAGCAGTAAAAAGTTTCTGGCGCAATACGGCTGACTGTTAATCACGACTGCGTAATAACCTCTGATTCTAATTAGTATACGTTGGAGTATGAATCACAATCCATGATAAAAATTTGTTTATTCTATTACGGTGGGCAGTTAACGTTACGTAAAAATTATAGAATTTCAACTAATTACGTAAACACGGAGGTGGTATGCAATGCACCATTTATTGCTTGACATGCAAATGCTCTTGGATGTAATTCCAAGAAATATTCCAATTGTGATGAAAAAAGCTATTATTATAGTTATCATCTTATAGTCAAGTCAGAGATTTTGCGCTTTTTTATAGTAATATTTGCACTAATTGTAAGAGGTGTCCATCCACACCTGTCAGCGACGTTAATGGGTCCCTATCGTCCGATAACAATCGAATCGAGTCAGTTAGCCATATTCGGATTATATCGCTTTCGGAGCCTCTTACACACTACACACAGCGCTATACTAGTAGCCCCTCTGATTGCCAAACAAGATGCAACACCTGCCGCGACAGCGCATACGTTACCCTGATTGACGACGCTAATCTCTCCCTCTCTCTCTCTCTTTCTCTTTCTCCCTACTCTCAACTCGGAGTTTCGAAGTTATGTGTAATGCACGCGCGCAAGGCGTCGTAAATATGCCTCGTTTCGTACGACTCGCGTTCATCGACAGTCCAATTAAACTCGTATATCAAGCGCCGGTATAACTGTTACTGCCGCGGCTAACTGCGCCGCGTCGTTGCCGCGCAGTTTCTGGAAGCGAAGGGTATTTATTTTATATTATGTTTCCCGCGCTCGCTCTCTCTCTCTCTTGTGTGGCGCATGAGTCATTTTAAAAACTGCGATTTTCGGTTTCGAATTCCAGTGACCCCGACATTTCCAATTCGGAGCGTTTTCATTGTTATTTTTCGGGTTTGTGTATAACGTTGTTGCCTTTATATAGGTATATATACACACTTTGGAAACATCAGTTGCGATTTCCAGAACGCAGTACAGATATGGCATAATTATTATTTGAAATTAGCGATCAAACTATGCATGCACATTCACAGAAAGAAATCAAAGAAACCATTTTCCCCTAAAGCGTGTATATATATTTATATATATGTATTCAATTGTATCTTCGTGCTTAGCGAGGGGGAAGGAAAGAAGAGAAGCTCTCTCGGTCCTTAATTCGACCCTTTGGGCATTTTATACAGCTAATTTTCCAAAGTGCCACTTGGCGCGGAACATTCGGGAAAGTAGTTCCGCGGGCTTCTTCTCTCCCTATCTCTGCAGAGAAAAGAGAGAAGATGCAAGGTGCAACTCTTGTCGAAAAAATCAATCCTCGGGGCGCGTATAGCGCAAGTGAGAGAGAGAGAGAGAGAGAGAGAGAGAGAGAGAGAGACAGAGTCGGGAGGCTAGACGACTGCAATTCCTATGCAAATGAATTGCACCCCACGGAGAGAACCGCCCGCGCGCGCGACTGCATCGCCGTATCGATTTTAAGTGGACCGCCAGCGCCGCCTGCTGCTGCTGCTGCTGCTGATGCTACTGTCCCGTCAGATGCCTGTCTCTCGTCGTCTTGTCTCTGCAGAAACAGCAGCTTCGGAGAAAACGCGCATGTGCGCGCACAGCATCTTCCTATAGTGCTCTTCCCTATATACAAAGCTATACACTGCGCATATACCATCAATGATTTCAGAGTTACAATCTCAACAATGAATATACAAGAAGACGCCGCAACGTTAAAAATGCAAATCGCCAAGTCCATTCCCTTACACGAGAGAATAAGGGCGCCGCAAAGACAGTGCGCAACGCGTCATCCCATGGTGGACATAGTTCTCAAGGAGAATAAGCCAAAAAGTTGCCGGTTATGAAACTCCGGGGTGAAGTCAAGATCGCAATTAGACGCGCGATTCTCTCTCAACTTTTCGAGCGACTTGCCTATATTTACATGGGTTTCGCTCGAAACTCTCTCTTGAATGCAGCTATATGCAGCGCACGTATCGAAACGTGGGCATCCCTTTAATGGTCTCGACGCTATCTCTGCGAGACGCGGTTTGTGTGTGTGTGTCCTTTTGTTTCGAAGAGGGTATGTGCTTTAGCGCAACGGCCGCGAGGTTTTCTAATCCCGCGTAAAATGCCTTAAGCTCGACGCCGCCGCCTTTGGAAACGAGACTTGGCTATGACTTTGCTCTGATTTTTGTTCGCCGGCGACTGGCTTATTTTTCCTTGGCTTTGCATACGAGATTTAGTCGTAATGGCTGCTTGCAGAGTAGCTTTCTATACAAAAAAAAAGTTGCCGGAACGTTCGTTATTAAACTGATCCATTTTTGTGTATACCCGTAGACTGATGATGGATATGTTAATTTATCGTTCGACGTGACGAGGGCTAGATTTGTGTGATTGTTTGTCACGAAAACTACCTCAGCTTATCGTTATTAATCTAATTAAAGAGCCTCATTACAAACAATTGATTCTCAATGAATCGACGACCGACTAGAACGAGAGTGAAAAGCGCGTTGACGAAACGCAGACAATGAAAAAAGAGTATAGTATACACAAATATACAAGCAGGCGAAAAGTTCGAGAGGCAGCTAAAGGGAAGAAAAGGGAGGGTCGTCGCGGCGGCCTTAGTCTGTTAATGCATCGTCCCTCGGAATGGCCGATTAATTCCAACTACGGGAAGGAACTGCGCGACTATAACTCGTCTCCGAGGAAGCATTCTTAATCCGCCGCGCGCACTCTTTATTTCCCAGGCTTTATTTTTCCCGCGCACTACAGCAGCAGCAGCAGCAGCTCTCCTTTCACTCATAAACTTTATAATCAAACTAAGTACTGCTGATTATGGCTCGGCTGCGCGCAATGAAACGCGTTTGTGCGATAATTACTCTGTATTGCCGGAACGTTTGTGGACACTCCGTAAATCCTCGCCTCGACGTACTTTATATCGTATACCTATACACACACAAAATGAAGATTAAAGCTTCAAGTGCGCGGTAAGAACGAAAAATATCCGAGTATAGGTATATAATATAGTTATACGGTTGCGCGCACGTATACAGAGCGGAAAAATATTATAGCTAATCGGGGCTCGCGCGCGCGAATATAATATGCAAAACCGGAATAATTTTTCCCCGCACGTATAGCTGATACATCGGCTAAGGCGCGTCACGGAGGTTAGATCGGCTATATATACATACAGGGAGAGAGAGAGAGAGAGAGCGGAACGTACGAGGCACATACACATCCATTCGCGCGTTACGATCGCTTGCGCGCACGGAATTGCCGCGCGGTGGCGGGGCACGTACGACAATTACCGCGTGGCCTTCCGAGAAAACAGGGCGATCCTCCATCCGGGATTGTTATCTACACGTGTTGTTTATTGATTGTGTCGTTGTCTCGGAGGCTACCGCCGGGAGCGCATGCACGTACACCGATGTATATAGCTATATATACACACACTCTCTCTCTCTCTCTCTGTACCACTGGCTTTCTCTCCGTGTGTTACGTAGGGACCATTTCGTCCGAGCTGGCTTGGCCGAAATTAAATCTGTTGTTCTATTCCCCCTCCTGAGGAAATTTCGTTAATTCGCAGCTATTTCTTTTCGTATAGTACCTATATATAGGTACATAATACTTCGACGGATGAAATATAGCGCGTTTTTGACGAGATGAACGGCGTGTATGCGTATACCTATATAATGAAAAATGGGCGGCAGTGCCGCGTGAAAGTGGCTCTCGAAGATCTGGCCGCTTCGTTTTACATTCAATTCCCCCGCGTGATCGCGGAACATCTATCCGAGATCAAGGGAGAGTCCGAGGGATAAAAATTGAAGGGGGAGGACTTCTCTTCATCATCTGCACACTACGGCGCGCAAAAGATCGACGAATTCCTCGGAGAAATCTAGTCGGCGTTAGATCATGTTCGAATTCGCGCGCATTGTCTTTGAAAAATAGCGCGGTATATCACATATATATTTTCGTTCGTTCTCGTTGAAAAGCGCGAAAGTACTATATAGTTTTCAATTCTTTACTATATTATATATAGTTAAATCAATCAACTTTAATCTCCGCCGGTCTTCTAATTCGCCTGGTGATGGTATTATCCTTCGTCATATCGACAGATTATTTATCCCACGTCTCAATTTCCCGAGCCCGACACCATCAGGCTTCTTCATCTTCATATTTTCTCATCTCAGTGATGCAGCAGCAGAAGCAGCAGTACTCGCTTAATTTTCCCGCTACGTCCGCTACACTCCTACTCTTCATCCTCCAGTGGCGCTCTCTCTCCGTGCGCCGGCGTCTTCGGGGCCATCAAAAGGACAGAAGGGGAGCAGAGAGAGAGAACTCGCTCGGGTAATTTAATTATTCACTCGAGAGCCAGAGGCTTCGTCCCTCTCTCTCTCTCTCTCTCTCCGGCTTTTCTTGCTCCGTCGCTGACGAATGCAGGAAGGAAGGACGTGATAAAAAATCCGCGAGACACTGCAGCCAAGCGACGTTTTGTCGTCGACGGTGCGCGCCGTTATCTCTCGCACGAGCACAAGCACAATCGTCACTGCCGACGACCATAAATTTACGAGCCGTTTTCTCGTCCCTTTCTCTCTCTCTCTCTCTCTCTCCCGTCCGTTCGGCTCCAATTCGAGCCATTGAAATTGAAAAGCTTCCCTTGCGAAACTTTTCTTAAAATTCGTTTACGGATTGCCACTTCGCGCCATTAACCCGCTTGCGCTCCTGTGAATTTTCCACTCCTCTCGGTGTTCTTCCTTTTTCTACTCTGTCGCATTGTAAATACTAGATAGCCGAGAGATTTAATGACGGACTTGGCAGCTCACGGATGTTTTTCCGCTGCTGGGATCATCCTCTAAATCGAATTATATTTCGCAAATGAAATTTCAATAATAGAATAGATTCAAATAGATCGACTCCGAGTCTGGCAAGACACTCGGAACGTATTTTTCAAACGACTATATCATCAGGTGCGACACAACAAGTGTATCGCTCGAGAGTTGTCGTCTTGAAGGGTGGTGCAGTGTACCGAGAGACGTTTTACGTAAGATGGATTTGTCACGCATCGCTGTCGCTTCGGGTAGTCGATAACGTGACGAGTTTAGCGCCCCGACACTCTGCCGCACGAGACGGTGAGGCCTCCCGTTAACTAGACAGAGCGGCACTCAATTATTACCGTCAGAGCTCGTGTATAGCTTGACTCGGCATCGCTGTGGGAGGAGAAGGAGCTGTGTATCTGTCTTCTTCGAGATATTTGACAGAGAGTAATCCGTACGAGTTCGCATATTGAAAAATACTTTTGTAAAATATTTGTTCAACCTCTCGATAAACTGTATATAATCCAGTAAAATCCAAAGACACGAAGCAATGAAAATTTCCGTGCATTATCGTCCGCACATCCCATCCTAGCTCTCACGCACGCTGCCTGCAATTTACGGCAGAAAGCTCGTCCCAGGAGCCAAAGCGATTTACCCATCCCTGTACGTATGTATATACGCAACGCGTCTTCCTCCCACTTATCCCCTCCTGTGTATATGTATGTGTGAGTCCTCAACCTTTCCTCGAACTCTCCCTCTACACACTCCGTCGGCATCATCAGCATCAAGCTATTCCCCTCAACTAAACACTTTACGAGCAGGCAGAAGCTTGCAGTAGCGTGCCCGTACGTCCTGCACGATCAGTGTCATCCTCGGAACGGCGCTTTATCGAAAATGGCAGCCAGTTAACGGCCGTTCCATGTAGCTTGCCGTCGAGCAGCGTCAACGATGCAACCCCGCGCGCGCGCGTGTGTGTGTGTGCCGTCGCTGCTGCTGCAGTATATAGCGTGAAGACGATCTAAGATGCTGAGCGCGACGATTAAACGTGTCAAACTGCGTCTTGCTTATACGTCTAGCCGTGTGTCGCCGTAGAAGCTGATATATAACAGCCCCCGAGGAATATGTAGTCGGAGCTGATCTTCTGCGACGGAGCTTTTCGTCTTTTCTCGGTTTATGTGCGGCGGCGTGTCTTGCCCCTTTTTTTGCGCTCTGTGTATCGCTGCTGGTGGACTTGCTTCCCTTTGGGAGCTCGACTGATGCCACGCGGCGACGGTATAAAACGAGTAATCTTGCGCTTCGTGGAACCGGCAATGAAACGCTGAGATTCCGTGAAATCTTATTTGATGTACTCAATGGTCTCTCTGTTGTAATTATATATTTTAGGTGATCTAGGTTGATGGCTGATTTAAGAGAATTTATAACACAGTGTCGTATTAGTAAGTATCGCTGAGCTCGAGTAGCCTTAAAACAAAATATATAGTTTTGTACTGGCCTCATTTATATTATCTCATCGCTTAAAATTTCTAATTTTCTAGCTCTCCGATACTAGCTTCTAGCTAGCGAATATAGCTGGCGCATTATTTTGCTTGCTGGAGTCTATATAGATACAACGGTGTGCCACCTGTGACAAAACTGGCTTGTTTATAGGCCGGCTTAATTAGGCCACTCATGCTGTAACTACACTCAGGTGTAATTCCGGTGACTATTTGGGCTTTATTATAATTTGGCCTTTGGAATTTGAAACCAATCAACATTTGAAAAGAACTTTTCTCGAGGAAAACTTTTAAAAGAACGTATCTCAGTGGGTGAAAATATCCGTAGTATAAAACCACTAATAATATATGTTACTAGAAATCCCGACCGCGCTTACAGCGCGAAACAAAATTCGATATTTTTTGTGACATTATAATAATTATTTATCTATAATATCCCTTATATAAAAAAATAATTACAAATACAAACTAAATCGCAATCCTGATCGCAGTGCAGTACGTTCTGTTGAATTCTGACATTTTTAGGTTATACACCGCGAAAAGCAAAAAGCATCACCGTCAAAGCATTACCGCGCTTGAGCGTCGCACACTCAACGTCTCTATTCGATTCGATTATTTAAAACTCTGTAAGGGAGTTCTCGTTTTTACAGCTTGTGGCAAGACTATTATAACTTCAAAAAGTATTACGAATAAAATAGTACATTATGCAACAAGGGAGTAAAGTCGGCGATTACGCCCGCGGGTGAGAGTTTACTGCCTGAGCGAAGCGAGGACAGTAAATC
>UCOJ01001627.1:0-25096 GCA_900474305.1 Cecidostiba fungosa
TATATATATATATATTTATATTATACATAAATGTATACATATATTTACATATACATTACGATGACTATTATAATTATCATTATACTATTATTATTATCATTATTTTTATTATTATTGTCGCTCTTTAATTATTATTAATTAATTGTATAAAGTAACTGATTGTTTATGTTAATATGCTTATTAATTAGTCAAATATTTGTATTGAATATAAAAAACATTAATAATACTAACAAGGAAAGTGACAAGTTTTCGGGTCTGGCATCCAGATAAAACTTGTAGAATTGTTTCCTGCTGGCTAAATAGTTCTACCAAAGTTTTATTTAAATCTATGACCTATGATCCTGACACTCTTCTTGCAAGTACTTTTCCTATACAAATGAAAGAACCGCAAGCTGTGTTCGTAAGTCGAAAAAACATAACGAATGGAAAAAGAAAAGGATTTTTAAATCACTGTTGCAAAGGCCTAACGATTTTTCTTCTATCTATAGCTCGTATGTTCATAAAATTAAAAACGATTATTGATTAATATTGAGCAAACAAAATGATCATCGGTGTGCGTTTTCATATTTTAATTAGTGCACAACTATAGTTTAAGTTAAAAACGAAATGACATGATTCTTATGCAAATAAATAATTTTGTTTTCTTAAACGTTAAATAATATCTATTGTATTTATATGAGTTAATTCTTTGGATAAGACGCTCGTTTGGAATCTTGTAAAATCATTCTCTTTAAAAGTTCTAAAGTTCTACTATCTCTTGTAAACTTAGATAAGATAAGTTTTTTGAAATTTTTCTCTTCAATCTATTTATCTAGCTTGACTTCGCTTGTAAAAATCATCAAATACTTTTATTCATTTTATAAAAAATTATCGTTTTTAGTTGAATGTCTTTAAAACGTTGAAGAAAACAAACAGTTATAAAGCGTTTCGCGACAATAGTAATAATGATAAAGTTTAATTAAAAAGTATTTTGCTACTGTGAATCTTTGAACAGCAATATAAAAACAGTAAACGAATTCGTTAAAAGTGACGACTTGCACCGATGATCTTGGTGAACAGATTTAGGACGATCGGTAAACACTTTCTCAAATTATATTACGTGTTATTTAAGTGTGAAAGGGAAGAAAAACACGACACAGTATAGCAACAATGACAGGGAAAAACGAAAAGCTCCCGAATAATTGTATACCAGTTTTTGCTTTCTTCTATCCTTTTCTTTTGTAAGCGGATTTATCTAGAGGAGAGTACATAAGAACGACGAATCGAAGCTGTATGATGAATTGATCACACGTGCCGCTTCCTGCGTCTCGCTTTGGTGTGCTTATTTATTATAAATTTTGTAAATATTGTACAAGACATTTCGATCAAATACACAGGAGAACATTTCATACACTATTAAATATATATCTTTGAGCATTTTTTTCATTTAAAAGCCTTACCTATAATCGATACTTTTCCTTTCCTCAGAATGACTCAGTTGGAGGTACTCGACATTAAAAAAATCCAAGAAATTGTAAAATTTACAGATACAAGTTCGTTAGATAACAATGATAATATCTTTTGCTATTTACTCGTATATCTGTTTTCTTATATTTACAAGAAAAGTGCATTTTCAGTAAAAAAGGTGAGCTCTTCGTATTAAATTTTTATAGCGATATTTCTTATAACTCATTAGACTTCAATTTTTTCTTTCTTTGCGCCTTCGTGAGATTTTGATTGTATTATTTATTATTCAAACTTCTTAACTGATTTCTAAAATCTTCTTTGCCAAAAGACAAAGGAATGAAACGTCACGTTTTTCAGCTATCGGTAAGTGCACATTTTTATGAATCACTTCAAAATTCTACATTATCACGAGTATAACGACTATACACGTGTACGCATGCGACCACTTGTCGGTCTTCCTTCGGGAACACTCAAAAGTGTGCTACGCAAGTGCAAGAAAGCAAGGCCAGGGTCGCGCTAACTTTGCAAGATAATTTTCGACGCGTTTTTACTAAGGTAAGGTTTTGTTTCTATCCACAGATATATACTTATTATAACCGTTTCATCAATTTTCAAAGGAAAATCAAAATATACGAATACTCTGTCACTATAATAGCAGAGATAATGATCTAATTAACGTTAAACTTGATGTAAACTAGGATTTTGCGGAAGCTCGCGCTAATAAATAAATCGAAACGTATCTACAATACTATATAGAGATAACAGAGTTGATTATTGAGTGGGTAGCAGATAAGCTTATATGGAGTAGTCTCGAAGTCAAGTCAAAGATTCAGTTATGCCAAGAGCATCAGTCCGAGCTAATCAATAGAGGAAGATACATTAAATCCGTTAATTCGTCGAGTACAGCTTGACGCGTCGCAATGGCACCTAACAACGATCACGAGGAACCGGAAGTGGACTACAACGACGATTCCGAGTCGCAAACCTCTGACAGGCGTCCTAGTGAGCAACCGCTCGACGACGGCGATGTAAACGGTAACAAGGTCCATCAGACTACTGACGACCCACCTTCGCTGCACAAGCTAACGGAGGACTTGGGACAGCTGCTCGACTCCGAGATCGACACGGACGTAACGATCAAGGCCGGTGGTCAGACCTTCCCAGCGCACCGGCTCATCCTCAAGACTCGTTGTCCCGAGCTGCTTAGGACCGCCAGAGCTGTGGTCCCACTGCTGCCACCGCCGGTCCCCTCACTTCCCTCCTCCTCCTCATCATCATCATCCTGTTGTGGTGGTAGCTCGAGCAAAAAGAAGACACAACCAGTACAGGAACAGCAGCAGCAGCAGCAGCAGCCGGAGGAGACGCAGTTGTCGTACGTGATCGAGCTGCCGAGTCCACCGTTCACCGAGGACCTCATCCGGGACCTGTTGCGCTACATCTACACGTCGAGAATCGGCGTGCTGAGAGGTATCGAGGAACTGCTCGTTGTTGCCGGGGACCATCGACTCTTCGAACTCAAAACTAAGCTCGAGGATCACCTCTGTGAGAGCTTGAACGATGACAACTGCGTTAGACGGCTAATCTTCGCGGATCAGGAGAGAAGCCACTGGAACTGTCGCAAGCTCAAGAAGAGTGCTTTGAAGTACATCAAGGATAGGATTCGAGTAATCATCGAGACCCCGAACTTTAGGAACTTGAAGCACGAACACTGCAAGCTGCTTGAGCAGGTACTCTCGGCTGTTGTCTTCGGGGACGATTGGATTCAACGTTTGATTTAGAGTCAGAGGCCAGAGGCGTTTATTTTTGTAACTGAGAAGGAATGCAATTTTATTAGCTAAAATATGCCAAACAGATCTCTTTCTCTTCTTATTTTCACCTTCATAGAAGCAGATTTGAATTGCGCAGAGCAGATTCGTCGAACGATTATGATAAATATTATTTTAACAAATTTCCTTTCAATATTAGCCGCAGCGTTACATATACACGCATATCAATGTATTTTAATACAATAAATAATGCATAGTATGTAAATTATTAATTTCAAAATAAAATAAAAATACTATATCCTATGCATACATCGCTTCCTTTACTATAAAATAAAAAGCACCAAACCCTCAATCTGTATAAAAAAGGATAATACGCAGGTAGAACCTATTGCCTCTTAGATATATCGCATTCACGCTATATTATAAGCAAAACTCAACCAATTGGCGGACGAGTTGTGCGCGCTCGAGACGATCACGTGCCGCAATACGGCCCATGGACATGGCATAGCCGAGCGCAGGTGTTAAGGAGTGGAAACTCGATGCTTGAAACTGGCCCAAGGGCCCGAAGGGGCGCTGCTGTAGCTAACGCAGTGCTCGACTGCTGTATATCTTATATTTATCATTTCTTATATACAAAATCGCAGTGACTTGTTTTGACAAATTCAATCCGATGCTCATATCTATTTCATCACTTTATGGATTTTTTTAAATATTACAATTTTTCATTGACCGCTTCGATAGTCAGTCTCATCTATATAAGATAAAGCGTTACTTGTTAAAAATACGCAGCGATATTGCTCGCCAAGTTCTAGTGCACTAACAAATTTAAAAAAAGTATTATCTAACCTTGTTCGTGTTAAGACGCGCATCCTTCCGTATGTATACATATCTTTACCTGCAGCGTCTACCTGCGCTCGCGACGTTGGCGCCACCACGCGCCGATCTTCAAAAGCCTCCGCGTCCCTTTTACCGAGAAAACAAAGCATCTCGGAGTAACTGCTGATCTAGCTCTCTGCTCTGCCCTTAGTTGTATTAGTGTTATAGTTATGGTAGTTGGAGCATCGTTACCCTGCGTTTGAGATTGTGTTTTGGCTCGAGGATTTTGTATCGGACGCTTCTTCTCACAACAGAATCTCGTGAATGATAAGTTTACCTTTTGACATATTCGTTGATGTCGAGGAGGTAAAGGATCGTTTGGTGGAGAAATCTCGAGGCATTTCGGATTTTGCTCATAAACACAGGTGGGTGTATGTATACTACGCTTGTGTCCGTTGTTTACACTTTCGATAAGCTGGCTTTATGGGCATTTAAAATCGGAAACGGCGATTCTATGAATGAAGATTTTACTTTGAGTTAGAGAGTTATGCTTTAACGTGTTAAACGATTTGTAAACAGTGTAAAGTTTGTGATGTTTGTTTTATTAAAAGTCGTAAAATTGATGGTGATTTCGTTGATTTTTAGTGATTTGTTCGACCAGTTGTAATTGAATTATATAATTATTAAGTTCAACAAAAACACGTAATAACCTCAAAAATTATAAATAAAGTAGCCATAAATTTAATAGGCTCAGTTTGCTTTATCAGCAATTTCCATTCAAATTAAATCTATATTCAACGTGAGAGTTCGTCAAAATAAACGTTCGCGAATATTGTATATGTGGAGACAAATGATGATAGGCAATAACCGAAATGTCAATAAACATAGTTTCTGATTTCAAAACTTGATAAATTGCTCGATCTCGATACTATCGACGATAATCGTTATAAACAATTGCCTCTCTAAAACTTATCGCGATATTTTTCATACGAAATAACTATAAAAATTTGACTCGATTGTTTTCAGCAATACTATTGTTTTTTCAAATTTATTTCAAGTTATTACACAAATAAGCTACATTTGAATTTAAATAAAATTCCATGTACTGCATAACATTATTCAATCCAACAGCTGACGCGGAATAACGATAATAACAATGGATGCGAAAGAACAGCAGCAGACCTCGAGCGCCGACAGCTGGTGCCAGACTCACGTGAACGTCGTCGAGATGAACTTCATGTGGACCATCAGCAACTTCAGCTTCTGCAACGAGAAACCGGCCGAAGCTCTCGAATCCACGGTAAGTTGACACACTAAAATCACAATCACGATCATTGTCATGTATATATAAATTAAAAAAAAAAAAAACAAAAAAATATCTCACCCGTAGACATTCTCAGCTGGCTCGTGCGATTCGCTCAAGTGGCGGATGCAGTTCTACCCGAGCGGCAACAACCAGGAGAACAAGGACTACGTCTCGGTGTTCCTGCACCTGGTGAGCTGCGACAAGCCCGCTGTCAAGGTCGACTTCCGATTCTGTATCCTGGACAAGGACGGCCGCGAGGTGAACGAGCGCAAGACCACCGACAAGTGGCAGTTCTACCAGGGACGTCAGTCGGGCTTTCCCAAGTTCGTCAAGCGCGAAATCGCCCTCGACCCGGCGAGTGGTCTCCTCTTGAACGACCAGTTGCGCGTCATGTGTCGCATCAAGTCGGCCACCGGCTGCGTCGAGCGCACGAGTCAGGAGGCACTGGAGGGACCTCGTGCTCCTGATCTCCTCTGCAAGATGTCGCTCGATTTCGAGCAGCTCGTCGAGCTCGAGCGCTTCAGTGACGTGAGCCTCGTCGTCATCTGCGAGAACGTCCGATTGCCCGCGCACAGGAACGTCCTGGCCGCCAGGAGTCCGGTGTTTGCGGCGATGTTTGAGCACGATATGCGCGAGAATCAGGACGGCACCGTGCAGATTTACGACTTCGACGCGGACACCGTCAGGGCGATGCTGCGCTATGTATACACAGGCAGAGTCGACGACATCGAGGCCAGGGCCTGTAAGCTTCTTGGAGCCGCTGATAAGTATGCTTTGGACGGACTCAAGTACGCCTGCGAGCAGACGCTCTGTAGTCTGCTGAACGTCCAGGACGCGGCTGAGTATCTGGTGGTGGCCGAGTTGCACAGCGCGTACAGATTGAAGGCCAAGGCGCTGAGTTTCGTCAGGGCACATCTGAAGCAAATCGTAGACACACCGGGATTCAAGAGTCTCAGCAGTTCTCAGCCGTGTTTGCTAGAGGAGATTCTCAGGTCCATGACTGAACGCTAAGTCGCCGCTGGTTCGGGGATTATTCATACCAGCGTAATTATTATCGTTATTATTATTTAGGTTTAGGATCAATGAGATTTGATTTATTTTTTTACCGTTAGTTTTGCCTCCAAGAGTTGTGATTCGACTTTAGTTTTCGTTAGTGCGTTGATTTTAATTTTAAGCTGTAGATGTTTAGTTAAGTTCGTTGAAAAGTGACGCAAATTTTATAAGGATGTAATTGTTGATTCGGTTGGCGTACGGATGTGTGCAGTCAACTTTAATTAATTCTTATATTTAATGAATATCCAAAGAAAAACGACACGCAAGATCAATTCTGAGTTTTGTGGTATATATATTATAAAAACTTTATTGTCACAAATTTTTTATACAGATTCGCGGCTCAGTATACTTTTTGTAGTTTTGAACAGGGATTGCGTAATGCCAGAAATAGCAGTGGACGCAATTGCTTCAAATGATTGTTGCGTTTTCGTTTTTCTTTTGAAATAGAATAGGCAGTGCCATGGTGAAGTTTGACTTTCTTATAAAATCTGTAACGTCCTTTTTCGGCGAAAAACTCAAAAATGACTGATGCTATAGTTTCGCGTCCTAGAAACATGTACCGAACTATAAAAAAGATGAAAAATTTATGTTTAACGTTAAATACGAGAAGCTAGTTGTATATCGAAGCAATGATTTTATTCTCAATGGACGTTTACTGTTTCAAATTTAAACGAAGTAATATTTTTTTTTTAATTATTGACGCTTTAAAAAGTTTTTATTTAAAGTACATGTATATACAAGATGTTCTCCCTAATACCAAATTCAATAGCTAATAGTTGTACACAGTGAGTTCTTCCAATACCATACTCTCAGTAGTTCAAATTACAATAAGAGTACTGTTATTACAAGTCAGTTGCAACAGAAACACGTAGTTTTTCTACGAGATGTATATTTTTGTAAAATTCATCAATCGAAGCTACTTTTACTCGCGTATCGTATACCAAACATTAGTAATCTAAGGATAGTCATAAGATATCTTTTTAAAACCTCAAATCCGTTATACGACGCTCTATTTTTTTATAATAAATGATCGACATACATTCTTCTTATACATTACAAGCAAAAGGTCCTGAAAATTCATTCTCCCTTAGCGCTATATACACCTAGACATACCGCTGACTGCATCTCAACCCCCTTAACATCGGGTTCGCATCATAAATTTCAAATCCCATAGCGCGCGATATATTCATGAATTCCTCAAGCCGATCGGACACTTGACGCGTCCGATCTCCCGTATTCCGCGCCTCCCGTCAGGCTATATACTCGCTCTCCCGTTAGCCACCTCTCTTTCCCTATATCTATATGTACGTATACAAGCAAGCGAGAGTCAGTGAGGCTGTGAATCGCGTCCAATGAAAAATCGACTTACCGTAAGAGCGCGCTCGATTTTCGATCGCGCGCATGCATTATACACAAACCCGTGGCATTATCATCGACGACGACGACGACGACTGACGAGTGACTATCCTATAACTGTAAGAATTTCGCACGACAATGCGCGCGACGTTTTCCGGAGAGCTGATGCTGAATATATCTGCGCCGGGATATCTCTTGCGGACTAGCTCCGTTATTATGACCGAGAGCTGGAGAAATTTCAGCGGGGAGCATTAATCAATATGAGTTATCGGTTGAAATAACGAAGTGCTTTACGGTATCCGAACGCGATTCGCCGAATTGCTGCGAGTGCTCATATTCTGCACTTTCTGCACTGACGTTTTCCGTAGCTACGAACTTTTGACTAGATGGCACACTTTTTTTACACTTATATACACAAGGACGCTCCAAGCGGGCGAAAAAAGTATCGAGAGAGAAGATATAGAAAGGTCATCGTCCAGAATCCACTCGTTCTTTCGGAATGTCCTCGCCGGCGCGAAAACCGTTGGTCGTCGGTTAAAAAAAACACTTGCCCCGCGCATTCGTTCATTTTTCTTTCCCGAAGCTTCGAACGGATTAGCCCAGCAAACGTTGTTTATCCACCAACGCAGCTTCGTCTTCAGTCATTTCGATTAAAAAAAAGCACATTGGAATCGCAAAAAGTGATGCAGGTTGTATACATAAAACGTATACGCGTAATACGAAAACACCTGTTTAAAATTCAGAGCGACGCCTCGCGGTAACTTTTTCTTTCAGTCGTGTAGCTGCATAAAGCACGAAAATTCCAAAGTCTCTCGTATTGTAGTCAAACAATTCATAAAGAAAAAAAAAATCGGTTACCGATCTCGCGGCAAGTGCAATTACGGCCGGATGTGCTCCTGTTCGCGCATCGCGAAATGACGCGACGGCGTTCCAGCAACCCAGATATCCTCGTACAGCCAGCGGCGGTACCGTTACGTGTATATATGTGTATGTATGTATATATATATGAGAGCCGACTCGTCGCATACCTGTGCCGCCACTGCGGGAGCAAAGCGACTATGTGCCGTCGTGTCAGTCAATCGGTTAGCGGAGATCGGTTGCATGTGCGGTGACGTCGGATTTTTTTTATTTATTTTTACACTTTTGTTTTGAATCGAGTGTCGGTAATAACACACTTGCATTGTGAGTATCGAAATTACAAAATGAAGACTATACGGTTTCATTATAATCGTAGAAAGTCATACACAATATTCCAACCCAGTTCACTCGAAACCCACGACCCTTGCAAAAATCGAATACCATCTCTGCACAACGTCTTGTTCACACTATAACATGCGTATATAGGTACACTCGCTCTCTCCGAAATTTCTCACACCGCAATATCACTCTCTCCCTATAATGTAATTTTTCTCCTCACCCCAATGACTCGCGCGACTGGCGATAATGTCGCGCGACTCATTAGCCACGCTTTCTTTATGCGGTTTACATATTGTCATACACACGTTTGCGTTCGCGACTAATTTATGGAGTGAACTTTGACTCTGAATATTATAATGTGCGGGATGGCTAATGAGTGATTGTACGGAGTCGTTGAAAAATCGATGCTGTGTTGCGAGAGGAGAAAACGGGCTTCGATTAACGATTGTGCTCGTTTTTCTTCCGCGATGAAAGCGCGCATTTTTCTCTCGATGCTTCTATTCACGCGGTGTGACATGGGAAATGACGCTGTCTCTAGATCCGTATAGGTATATAAGTGTATATTATACTTTCATTTGTATTATCAGATCGAACATATAGGTATATATATATCATACGAATCATTGTCACCGATCATCACTATAAGTGTAATGTACAACAAAAACAACAACGCCGCTCACCTACTTCTCCACTGTCTGCCGCGTAATCAATTTCTCTCGGAGAGTATAAGTACACATGCGGCGGCGGCGATCTTGAAAATAATAAAACTCGAGAAGCGACGCACCGAATTGCCAATCAAAGCATCAACTCGCGCGCCTACCCGTAATAGCCGCGGCTGATAGATACAGGTCGCGAGAAAATTCCTGATGGCGCACAAAAGCCGCTCTCGAAAATATCATCATCGTCGCGCACTGCACTGCAGCAAATCGATTCGCCGCAATTTTCGCGTCGCCAGCAGGCGAAAAACGAATTAACTTGCCCTTCGGGCCTTGAGCGTGTAATCGAACGCGATCTTTTCTCTTCGTCCTTTTTTCCGTCTTTCTTTTGCCGTCGCTTCGCGCGTACAATATACTTGACTTGCTCTAGTTGCATTTTGAGTAGAGAACTTTTCTGACCAGATGAGATACATAAGAGTAATTTGAATCATGTAAATTAGTCTTCAGTTTGAAAAAGATTGATTTACCAAAAGATCGGTATGAAATCGGTACATGATTGTCGATCGCAATTTTAATAGTACTCGGGAACGCGTGTAATGTACAAAAGAAATAAAAGCCAACGCAAATTGGGTCGGCCATAAGGAGACGCGAGAAAATACGGGCGCCACAACGAGTCGTTAATATACATTCGCTCGTCGCGTCGCCGATTAGGAGGGAAATTGCAAAGTTTGATGGGCTGTTGTATATATAGGTACGTATGTACGTAAAGTCAGTTTCGATCGCGTTGCAGAAAACTTTTTAAACGGATCGATCGACACGCCGTCATTAAAGGGGTGGAGGTGTGCGATGATGCGTCTTCTTCATTTTCTTCAAAGTGTTTCGGAAGATAGAGTTATGGTTGCTCGAAGATTACGGCTTGTTTACGTGGATTCAATTTCAAGAGTTTTTGTTTCTCAGCTTATAATTTATTGTCTGATGAGATCTTTGATGCTCCGAAATAACGTCTTCGGATATATAATTCGACGACGCGGTCATTATACAGTGATAATTTTGTTTGAAATTGAAACGTACTCACTTATTACTTTAAATTAATTATGATGTTTGCCTGATTCAATATTATACGTGTATAAGCTATGAAAGACGTCACGCTATACGCACATATAATTTTCGACGTGTATTTACAGTGTCATCGGGACACGCGTATAGTTTAAATTTTTAGAGGTCTCCTTCAAACAGTCAGTTTTCAGGTGTACACCGATATGAATCCTTACTGTATGATATAATACATATGAATATATATATACGTCCAATATGAAGAGTGAATTACCAAATGCACGTAGAAAGGAAAAAAACGTCACGTTTTACACAGAAGAATCCGAGTGCGAGGCGATTTCACAACTGGACCATGAGTTAGGTCTAATTCAGTGGACTCTAAAATTCATGGGTATTTGGCCATTTTGGAATCGTTTATCCAAGGTAAAATTTTTCATTTGCAGTGCAATACTTACGGTAAACGTGTTCTGCTGCTTTAGTGGCATGTTTCACGTTCACGATATCGAGCAGTTCCTTGAATGCTTGGTGTACTTCGTTGTGAACTTGGTAACGCTCTTGAAATTATTCATTGTCAAGTATAAGCGAAGGAGCATCGAATTTATTTTCAAATGTATAATCAACGATTGCGGTCACTATCCTTATCTCTCAGTTTCGTGTAAAAGTCGCGTAACCAACAACATCAAGACGAGAAAGTTTATTACTTTGAATTTGGCGCTGTTTTTCTTTGCGTCGACCGCAGGTACAAATGCCCTATACTTATGAAATTTTTATCAACATCAACGCTTTGGTCAACACTGTTGACATTTTGTTTTCAGCCTACGCGATCACAAAGTACATTGATCACCGGGACAATTTGAATACGATACGAGAATTACCAATGTTTTCGGCGCTACCCAAATTTATAAGACACTCGCAAATGTTTTATCTCGCATTGTTGGGGGGATTTTTCGGAATTTTCGTAATGATAGCAGTAATTGTCACCATAGATTCCGTATTTGCAATTTTAATGATTCATGCGACTACTCAGTTCATCGTTCTTTCGGAAGAGTTGAAAACGTACAACGAAGAACATTTTGACACTTGTTACAAATTCAGGGAGAATATGCCAAACTGTAAGTGCATGAGATGTATAATCGACAGGCATGTGAACGTACTGAGGTACTTTGAATTTTTATCGTAATATTTGAAATTTAACAGGATTCACATTTACAGTAGAAACAATTACATTTTCAGATTCGTACGGGAAGTCGAGAACGCATTTAGCATTCTGTTAACATTAGAAATGGCAAGAAATATATTTCATTTCGTTATACAAATACACAATCTTATTTGGGTAATATAAAAGTTCATATACATATGTATTTCACAATATTTGTCAAGCTGCATGCTGCTTTTTCTTTTAGCTCTATAAGATTGACAGTATTTTCAGTATAATACACATTGCCGTGATTTTATTTTCTATGAATTTACATTTATTCACGTACTGCATTACTTCTAAAAACATGATAGATGCCGTAAGTTCATTAGACATATATTTCTTTGAAGTTTGGAAATATCAAAATATCTTTTCTATTAGGGCAAGCAGATTGGTATACGAGCTTTCGAAATGAAATGGTATAACTTTCAAAAGGCAACAATCAAAAGCATCATACTGATAATGATGCGCGCTCAAAACCCCTGCTACATAACAGTTGCGAAATTCATTAACTTATCTCTTGAAACTTATACAAATGTGAGTATTGTAATTTTTATAATTTTATATTAGACAATAATTTTTACTTTTTTTTTATTATTCTCAACAGGTTTTAAAAACATCGTTATCGTATGCTTCTGTAATGATAGTTGCGAGAGAACGTGTCCTAAACGAAAGGTAATTAATGGTTTCAATGGTAGTCAGAAATAAGTTCATCCATTAGAATACTGTTTAAATAAAATTAGAATATTTGTTACTTAAGAAATGCCATAATACATTGTACTTATCATCGCAACTAATGAAGCTCTTTATATTATGTAGTTCAATTTAAGGACATATGCGACATTATATTGAAGACTCGTTTTTATGATTTGTAAACTAAGAAGCATCTGCGCACTACACGCGACTAGTGTCTTATGAACTTGCGCCACAATAACATACATACATCTTAAAATTTAAACATAAAGAATGTTTGTGATAAAAAGAACGATCAGCAATAGAATAATAAGATTAAAACCATCATCGAAAAAGATATTTGAAGAGACAAATTTTACCTTAAGTTACATACTAGGTCCAATTGAGATTGGTTTGCGCCTTCTCGGAATTTGGCCTATGAAAAGTAGATTTTCGGTTTGGAAATTCATCAACTGTAGTCTATTTTTAATAGTAGGGGGTATGTCATGCCTTTATGGTATGATTGTTACGAACAATCTTGAAACATTCATAGGCTGCTTATTGTATTGTCTCGTAAGTTTTGCGACGCTTTTAAAAGTGTTGATCATTCGGTACAAGAGGAAAGATTTTAAACTAGTTCTGGATTTTATAGCTAGTGATTGTAGCCAATATTTATTTTTGTCACCAAAAATGAAAAAGCGTTTTCGTACGAATATAAGGATGTTAAAATACATTTCGCTGTTTTTGGCGACGTGCCTCGGTATGTCAGTAACAGGTAAAATAATTTCTTCTAGTGCATATAGAATAATAACACGTTGTTCTTACAATAAATATTTTGTTGAAGCTTTTGTACTTCAAACGTATGATCCAAACGCAAAAAATTTGGCCATGATCAGAAAATTACCTTTCTTCGTTCCTATTCCTCTATGGATACTACATTCGTCTCTATTTTACATCATACTACTAGTATTCTTTGGCTTTTGCTGGATTTGGGCAACGTCAGTGGTCACAGTCGACTGTACGTTCGCAATTTTTATGATGCATGCGGTCAATCAATTTACTATAGTTTCGGAAGCCTTGAAACTAATTGATGAGCAACGCAGCATCAGCCCTTGCAATAAAAGAGAGCCTTCGCTTCAATGTATGTGCATCAAATGTATTATTAAAAAGCATATCAATGTATTAAGGTAAGCAATCTAATGTATAATTACGCGTAATATTAGCATGTTGCATTTAATTTATTTGATGGTTCATCTGTAGATTTATACAACAAGTTCAAAGCATGGTCGATGCATTATTATTGGTCGAAATAACAAGGAACATATTACATTTTGGGATACAAATAAATAATTTTCTTTGGGTAAAGCGAAGTCGCTTATATTAAAAGTTAGCGAGAGCAACTGTTGACGATTATTTAATTTTAATACAGATTGTTTCATTTTCTAGCTTTACGAAATTAACAGTGTCATCAAATTGTTGCACGTGGTAATAATTTTATTTTCCATGAATTTGCACCTATTTCTATATTGTTCAGCTGCCAATACTATGACTGATGCTGTGAGTATTATACATAATTATAATAAGTAGACTAGTACAATTTAGTAGCTCGAAATTTTGCTCTCTCTCCTACAGGAAGCTTGCTTTGTGATAATAGTAAAGTAATTTTCAGGTTTATAAGAACCCGTTAGAAACATGTTTGGAGGTGTTAGGAGTTCGAATCACGTATTTTTAGAAAATACGTGATTCGTCTCTGGAAATATGCCTGGAACTGTTCCGCCAATGTCATTAAAATTTGACTGTTGACAACTGTCTTTTCAGGGTAAACAAATCAGTACATCTGCCTTCAACATGAATTGGTTCAACTATCGCACTGAGATGATACGAGACATGACTTTTATGATACTACGAGCCCAAAATCCCTGCTACGTTACTGTTGCAAAGTTGGTAAACCTGTCACTGGAGACTTACATAAATGTAATGCATTAATCAGTAGAAAGTATAGCAAGGAAGTTTTACCGGTCATTTTTATTAGCCAGTCTGAAATCCGGTAAAACTTCCAAATACATTGATGTTGATATCGATAGAAACGATAATTTCAGATTCTCAAAACATCGCTATCTTACGCTTCTGTGATTTTGGCTGCAAGGAGAAGCTGAACTGATATTGTAAGAAACAAAAAAAAAAACATCCGTTTTGTACAATAAATTGTTTCTAATAAATATAAAGCCTGTTGAATATACAAAAGCTTATCATGCATCGCAAGTTCAATCATCAAATGCAAATCGACCAAACCCATTTTCAGCAACGTCTCATTAGCATCATTCCTCCCAATCACGCAGACAAACATTACGCCACATCTGTCTATACAATTTTTCCTCCTCTGTACACAAGATGAACTAATATAACGGCTCACTACGGGCTAAGCCTTCATTGATCTGTATATACCAATAGAACTAGTAGTCGGCGCCGACAGATGAATAAGCTTCCGCGTCCGATCTGTTTTTATCCTAAATACGTCCGAGCACAGTTGGATACAGCTTCGTGTCCGCGTTGTGTATGTATATTATATATCCTTACTGTACCCGACGAAGACGAAGAAGGCGGAGAAGAAGCAGAAGCCGGACCACACCGCCGGCAAAACAACTTCTGCTCCTTTTACCAGAGTAGAGCCACGCGGAGTGGGAGTCTTCAGCGCAGGCCAACAGGTAGATAAAAGACACCGGGGAAGGCCAATCGAGACGGATCTGAGAGAGCTGTAGCCGAGAAAATTGCGAGAGGATGCTTGCTTGCTTGCGTCCGAACCCGGATTCTCTCGAGTTTCGTGCTGAACTTTTACTCGACGTTTCTTTGACATAATGTCACGAACTTTTTCTTCTACCAGAGCACATTGCAGGACACAGATTCGTCGTGACTACAAAACAAATCCGTTGCATAACGCGTTTTTTTACATGTATAACGCGGGGACATGCATATAATAGTCTCAGTCGTTGTTCCGTTCATTGGTTCAGGTAATGACGAATTTTTTCTCCCAGAAAAAGTGTACCTGCTGCAAGCCGGTGAAGAAACGCCTCGTTATAATAATATACTTTTGTCTAAAGTAAACAGTTTGAGAAATTTATGGCGACGATGTGGGTGTAATTTCTCGGATCATTAATGAACAAGTGCAGATCACTGTTTGCTCACGAATTGCTCGATGACAGCAGCTACTTCAAATGAATATTACAAATTTTTCTCCAATTTCATTTCAAGCGAACCGATCTTTCGTAACGCGGTAAGATCTGGAATACAAGAGTGTATGTACAGAATCGGAACGGGAAAAGTGCGCGCGTAAGCGGCGGAGAGATAGAAAAAAAAAACGCGTCTGACTAGCTCGTCCGCATCTACTTTCTAATAAGATCACACACAAGTGGCGTCCTGAGACGGCTAATGATTTTCATCCACGGAAAATTGCGCTCGGAGGAATTTACACATCTTACAGATTTCCGGATTTCAAACGAAAAAAAAACTGGTACCATACATATATACACAACCCTCTCAATATCTTTGAACCTCGATACACCACAACAACAGCACAGCATCGAAATACCGGAGAAAAAGGGTTGCAGCCAAAGAGCGAGCAAGAGAGAGAGAGAGAGAGAAAGGAGGGGATCGCTACACCGCGTCCGAAGGGAAAGGAGTAGGAGTGTGGAGGTGAGTATAGCCTGCTGGAGCCGCTGGTATAATCAAAGCAAGCAAGCAGTGAGCGGGAGAGTCGTTGCCACGGCAGTCCGGCATCGCGCGCTGCACTGGCTGTGTCGTCGTCGTCGTCGTCGTCGTCGTCGTGTCTGTAGAGTCGAGGAGACGCTTTCTTGCTGTATATATACTATAGATTCACCGGCTACACGTGTGACATCGATTCTTTTCTAGTGCCGTGTGATGATGATGATGATGATGATATGACGTTCTACAATGTTTTGTCATGGTGTATCGTATGGTGTGATATGTTGCGGTGAAGTTCTGTGAGAGTTGAAATTGGTTCCTGTGGAGAACACGGAGTCGAGGATAGTATATACGGTACGTTCACACGCACACAGTCAGTTGTGTGTTACTGCATCGTCGTTCCGCTTCTTTTCTTTTTTTTTTTGTTGGAAAAGTGTAATGCAATTTACAAGCGCGGGGGATTAGCGAGAGATGTTTACCCTTTGGCAAACTCGATTATAGCCGCGGGGATGTCTATATCGGCGACATTGACACACATCGAGTGCGATGCACGTGCGGAGGCTATATTATAGCTCTTCTGCTCTGTTTCGCGCACTGTCCTCTCAAAGTCATTTGTACTATATCGTTGTGCAATGTTGACCAATATGCATCAACGAGAAACAAACTTTTCCGTATGAAAACTACGTACTTCATTCAGCTTTATAATCCGCGTCGCTCGGGCATCTCTAACTGTACACCTCTCGAAACGCTTTACCTATACATACACATCTGCAGCCGGCAGCACGCGCTCACATATTTCTCTCGAACGAGGATAAAATAGAGAACGTAACGGAGCCTCTCTGTCTTGTATATTGTGTCTATACCTCCTACGTCGAAAAGTCCCAGTCGCGGAGAAAATTAAAGCTCTGGTCGATAGGTATATGAGGAGGAGGGGAAACCCGATACTGCACACAGCGAGAAATCGCGCTTGATTGTTGCGCGCGAACGGAATGCGCCGATCGAAAGGGTACGTACAGGTATTACACGTCTGCAGTCTCTCTCTCTCTCTCTCTTTTGATTTCATGCTGCCTTCTATACAGCCTCAGAGCGAGTGCATGTGTATATGTTGTGAGCGAGACACGATGACGTCGGGAAAACGAAAATATGTCGAGGGCTCAAAGTATTGAATACGATACCGCCTTCTCTACTAGTCAAGCAGATTCTGACACCGAGGAGCGTATATAGGTGTATACTGTATACCCACGCGTTCGAGTCGCGGGATTTTAATCTGGAACGCTCGGATTTTTTTTTCTGTCATGTGATAAAAGCTGCTGCGTGTGCGAGTATTATATGGGTTTATACGGAGTGGTGTTTGATTAAAAAAACGCTCGCGACCTAGAAAATTTTTGCTTTTTCCTCACGACGACGAGTTGAGCTTTGTGGAAAATTTTAATTGAAAATAAATACACATGCTTCCTACTGCGCGGCTCTTTAATTACTCCTCGGATTATTTTGTCACTCTTAACGAGCCTCCTGCGAGAGCAAATTAATCAAGCTCCATTAAATCGTTAAGCTTCTCTTGTTTTCCACAGACTGCCGAAAGAAAAGAAAAAAGATTGTAACGTATACAGAAAGAAACTAAACTCGCGCGCATACCTCGCGACATACCGTTGCGCGAAAGCGTAATCCCGTCTGTACCACTACTATACACATACTCCAACTTCACAGCCGTTCTCTCATCTGTGTACACGTGTATTATTTGTATCTCACGCTGTGTGTATAGAATATATAACCGATATGACATCTCTCTCTCTCATATTAGCGACGAGTCAGATGGAAATGAGCTTCTTTCGTGAATGAGTGTATTAGGAGATTCCAGGTCAGTGCGCGCGCGTTGAATTATGTCACTTTTGAGAATATACCCGGAATCGCTCGGATTTTCTTTGGAGAGATGCTGCAGCTAGTTGTATGGAGAGATTAAGGATCGAGGAGGTATAATAACCTACTTACTCGCGAGTGTGATTCAAACGCTTCTTTTGTCGAGTGCGAATGAATGCTCTGGCTTTCTAGTTCTGCGTACTGACTTTGTTTTGTTGGCGAACATTTTTTTTTTTTTTTTTGACTTGCATTAAGCAAAATAAAACTAATTCTATAAACGTTCTGTACTGACAAATTCTCGATAAATAAATAAAACACTTGTAAATCAATCGACGTTCTGTTTGAAATACTCGAATTAATTATATACATATACACGTGGGAAACGTAATATAAGCAATATATTATAGATAGCCACTTTCTTTATTCGTTTATAAACAGGTAAGGATTTCCCCATCATAACGTACGGCCCGATATGTGTTATTGTATACGAATTTTCTCGGCGCCGCGTTCTCGGTGTCACTCGGCCGTTTATTTTCAGTCTTCGAAGATGCGCGAGAGAGTCTGTAAAAATATACTCGAGTCGCTCGGAGTTCGAAGGGACCGGTTTTCCGATTTTTTCCTCAGAGGCCGAGATTAATTGTGTTTTTCTAATGGGTTCGGAAGATGGGCTTCGAGGAATGAGCGGACGATTTGTGAGGAACAGCTTTGTCATTTGGCTATTGGGTTTAATTGGACGGATTGTAATTGCTTATAAGGAAGTGCTTATATTGGAAATCTTTTGAATGTATTCGAACAGATAATGCATTGCAGAGTGTGTTTGCATTGTAAATTATGTGCGTTCGATTTAAATTATTATAGATTATTTATAAATTATTTTAAATATTTTAAAAGTAATCGGATACTCAATGGTATGAGACGTGACGTCTTAGTGGAGCATAATAAATATTATACATCTTAATTTGCAGTCGATAAATTATTAATAACAAATGAAAGCAAAATAAAATTCTTATTGTATGTTAATATCGTCTATTTCTTATTGCTCATGAATAACAAATGTAGATATACACCTGCTGTGAATATTTAATTTATAAGTGAACAAAAACTGTTATTATAGAATAAGTTTTTAAGCGATTTGAAAAAATAATCGATTTTCAAACGAACTGCAGGGCTGAAAAAAAATTCGAGTCGAATAAAAAATGAAAAAAAATGTGCGATGGCCGGGAATCGAACCCGGATCAACTGCTTGGAAGGCAACTATGCTGACCATTACACCACCATCGCACTTGTTTCTACGCAGCGCTTGATTTCGCCTTGTTCGCGCTCTGGCGACGAGCAGCCAAACTCGAACTTTCACCGATAAATAATTTAAATTTTACGCTGAAAATGAATTTTCGCGCTATAACGCGTACTCTCGAAGCACAGAGTGTTGGAATTTCATAAAAATTTGTGACTATCGTAGTTTTTTTTTATTTTTTATGCTGATCTACTTATAACAATATCACAGCAAAAGTAGAGCAAACCTATAATACGCTTATCGGAGATATGGTGAATTACGTAATAATATACTACGAGTAAATTGTACCCCTGTGAAAACGTCATGAAAATTCGTAAGAAGAATCCATCGATTTTTTTTCTTCATAAACAATCAAACTCGATAATCTTTTTACCCTCTCACACTAGACTGTTTCCGATCGCATCCACCCCAAAAATAAACCTCCAAAAAAAAGCTCCCAGTATCAAATGCACAAAATCCCAACCCCTAATAATAAACTCACACACACTCTCCTGCTATTCCGCGTCTCTTCTCTTTTCTCCCACAGCGAGTCGCTGTCGTCGCGTACAATAAGCCATGCGTCACTCGTCCCATAGTATAGACTCTTAGTGTACCGACACAGCGAGCCGAGAACAATATTACCATCCTCAGCAGAGACGTTCAACTCACCTGAAGGTCTGTTGTTTGTCCTGCATACGCGATATCGGCGTCTTCTTCGGCGTCACCTCCCCGGCTTGCTCCAGGTCGACGATCGCCTTGGCCAGATGCAGGTCGCTCTCGTTCATTTTTCCAGTCAGTCATGAACTGCAGCAGCTCGTCGCACTTTATAGCTTCGAGCAAAACAACTCGAGCACTGACACCAGGGCCAGCACTTGGCCACCCCGCACACGCAAGCGCGCGCGACACCTAAATACTTATCGACTGGCGAGACGAGATGCTCGTCGCGTACTGATGTGATGCGCTTTTTCGTAGTAGCGCGGGCTGCCTTTAAAAAAAAAGGTGAATAATAAAGCCTCGCTCGAGAGATGAAAAGAGGTAATATAGGCAGTGAGCTCGCGACGCGGTGGAATAGAATGGGATCTATTATTGGCAGAGGCACTACTGTGTGTGCTGTGCGCGCGCGCACCGAGTTCTGATGTGAGTATTGTTGTCGGGAGCCCGCGGCTTTTGAACGCGGTATATAGCGCCCCCTTCGCGATTCGTTTGCTTGCCGGCGGGAGAGCGTGTCAGCTGAGCGATGGTTTTTTTTTTCGTTTCGTGGCCGCACAGCAGGTTGGGGATCGAGGGACCTGTGGGTAAGATTGTGGCGTTGGCGAGATCTTAAGGAGAGATGTACTTGAACTACTGATTAGTTTTCGTGTATTACATCAGTGATGAATTGGTATACAGTGAGAAAAAAAAATTTAGCTTAATATTTAATATTCGATCAAAGAAGAGATTGGTTTTTTAATAGTATTAGTCAATTTAAAATGAAAAGGAACTAATGATTGGATCAGTGCGTCATACGTACGTAACGATACGAGAGTACACTGTTTTGATAAACAATCACAACTTGCGCATCAATATCGTAATGTACCAGTAAATGATGGTTACACGCGTCGTTCAGCAATCAGCAAGTACGTGCACTAAAAAATTTCGGAATATCACGATTATATCAACGAGCGTGAAATTATTCGATTGAAAGTCATAAATTACATTGCACAAGTTATATATAGCCACGTTTTTCTTCTAATTACAATCAATGGGCTGATCTGCCAGTGACCTATATTCCTTAATTTTACTCCGACTACCGCCATTGAATTTTTGAAAAACTTGTTAAATCGTATTGAAAATTAGAATTTACATATTAATATACGATTCACGCACGTGCGCTGACGTTTGATGTAAATATTTGGATTCGTATCTGAAATGAGTATATTTTTAGATCTTGAACTGTTTGGTCAGAAGGAAAATATTCATTTCTTTTGTAACCTGATGTACGATTAACTTTTTACTGGTTCGATGTACGGATGAGGTTAAAGGACTACATATACGACGCGCGAGATTTACATAAGACTGGCCAAACTATAGTTCTCCTCTATATTCTTAGAAAACGTTGATGCATTTCTATGATTAGAAACTGTAAATACAATTTTGAAATTCATTCAAAATTTTTTCCTTTCTCTCAAATACAGCAATGGATAATTTTTATTACAATATTTCCATTAGATGGTTGAATAGAAACTCGCAAAATATTAACAAGTTTTTAATTTTTTAACAATTTTTTCTAATTAAATTTAGCAAAGATTTGTGTAGTATTTTTTCGATTGTTTATAACTCTTTTAAACTTTACACTGCAAGGTCATCAATTCTCTTCAATAGTTTTAGTAGAAATTTACGTTACCATTGATGCGATATCAAACTTGCAGCTTCACGCGTGAGGGTGCGCCAACTGTCAATGTACCGACAGTGTAGAGCACGCGCTTACCACCATCTGCACATTATATGAATACAAAACATTACCGCGAGTTTCTTCTTTTGTAAAAACATTTTTCAACAATAGTCGTGATTTCTTTTTAGAATAAATTAAAATTTTCAATTTTTTAGGAGTTCAATCCAAGGTAAAAAGTAAAGCCTGAAATGTTATTAATACATTTATTTTCTTAGACTAATACAGAAAAAAAAGGTTTTAAATATACATTATTTACAATTAAGCAATAAAACGCTTGTTATGCATCGCTGCATCTTCGTACTATATACTAACTACTCAATTAAGTAGCGACTTATACGTATACAACAAAAAAATCTACGCTTATTAGGAAGTTTTTCTTACAAAATATCATAAATACATACTTTTAACACACGCGGCTTATTATCTACATTTGGCTATATCAGTCGTTGAGCTTGAAACCTACATTTTATTCAGAGTAAATACAAAAAAAACAGTTTTTCTATTTTTGTTCATGGAGCAATTACTACAAAAAGTGGGAAACGTATATGCTCGGGAAGTAGAGGCTTTTTTTTTAAAGAAATCATACAGGATTCGACAATATGTACAATTTGATCATTAAACACTTACGCAAAAAAGAGAAGTCTACGCAAAGGAAAAATAAAACACGCAAAAACATATGATGAACTTTGTCAAAGGCATTTCACACTCCTGACTTTCAATTATCCTTCTACCTATATTATAGTGTTGTCTTAACTCTACGTTTCGTTAGAATATTAAACAGTCTGCGTCGATGCGACAAGATAAGTGCTTTTCAGTTTAAGTTGATTTACCGCGTCTTAAAAGTAAAACCGAGATTCGTTTATACTCTTTGTTTGTTATTAGACTTTGAGCTAATTCCATATACTGTTTCGATGCTTGTCTTCTTTTTCCGCATTCACGCAATGAAAAGTTTAGTTGACACTCTTAAGTATCTACATATTTATGTAACATTTTCTATGTAATGATGTTCTTCAATAAACAAATTTAAGAACTTTTATTGCTATAAAAGAAATGAGCGAACTTTTTTCAATGCCTGAATCAGTGAGATTCGATACTTTTGTCCACTCTAATCAAGTTATATATGTATTATATTATATATTCCAAGAATTTCACAACTAATTTTTAATGTTAAAAATAATAATTAAAGTCAATTGAAATAAAAAGAATTGAATAATTCCGAAAGTATTAGTAAAACCGTAAAAATAATCATTACGTAACCATAAAAAGAATTTTAAAATACGCTGCCATCAATTTTAGTTTACCAAAAATTATGCTTACTATAATTTTTGGGAAAATAATTAATTTAACTCGATGTCAAAGTCGTTGGGTCGTTGATGATCACTCTGGTATAGGGTAGTCAGTGCCTCTGGGATATCCCGCACTGAACGAACATCTCGATTTTATCGTCTACGATGCGAACGTAACGAGGACAGGCTCGGACGAAAACGGCAGGGACGAACTGGTCTGTAGAAAAAAATTGAAATCATAAGTCAAATGGTATACTATAGGGTCGTGTCCTTGCAAAAAGAAAAAAAATCAATTATAAAAACACACGCTGGTCTTCCCTGGTAGAAATGAATCTAAGAACTGGCCAGTTACTAGGTTCATTTCTATCAGGGTTTCTTCATTTTTAAATTCTAATTTCGTAAAGTATGCATAAAAAACGAACAGCAATGCATATACGCACGAAAACGCGACGACTTTGTATTTATGTAGAGTCGTCGTCGCGAGTTTCGCGCTGGAGAAACGCTATGAAAGCGCAGAGATCACATTCTCAAAGCGTCGCGTTATATGGTGTTACAGCGTGCCATGCTTTACTTATTTCTCCTCCGGCGCTTTTCGTCGAGTAATATAGCACTGAAATTTTTTCTCCTTCGGAAAAATTCAAAAGTGCAATATAAATCCGAAAAAGAGCCAGAGAATCAAAGTGAAAGAGCCACTCTTAAAACACAAAAACAACAAGAACAAACCGAGCTGAGTTAGTATTGTTAGAGCACACACTCACATGCCTTATCATCGGTGGTGGCTTCGTCCGCCTGGCAAGACGGCTGTTGTATGTACATCGCAGGCTTGAGCGGTCTGCCGTCCTGGTCTTCGACCTGCACGACCAGGCCGTGGTTACTGTTGCTCGAATGAGGGGTCTGGCTAGTCGGCCTCCAGAAACGCAAACTCTGCCTCACGTCCAGCGCAAAGTGGCTGCCCTTGGATGTCAGAGAGGTCACTGCCGAGTCCATCAGTCGCTTTTTAACTGGTGAAATTAAAAATAAATATATATAAATACAAGCAGCGTGTGATAAAACATTAGAAAAATAAGTGTACGTTAATTACCTCGGTGCTTCTTGAGGGACTTGGTGTAGAAGTACACCGACACTCGTATCTTCTTCTCGTCCTCCTCGATCTCTTCGGAAGTACTGCTTCTGGGCGACGTGTAAATTTCCTGGGGCAGCTGGTACAGCCGTAGCTTAGCCGCGAGCACGTGCTCGCCGGCCGTCAGATTCAGCTGGAAGTGCATGTTCATGGAGAAAGGGTCGGACCAAGCGTCGGAGTCGGTGTTGCGTGGTATTTGACCTAGAAAGGTATGTAGAATGAAGTTTTGCGCGCTACTCCTAATACAATATGTGGATATAAGTGTCGAGCGTCCATAAAATTATATAATGATAAAACATGTCGACTTACAAGTAGGGGAGAACATCGTTAGCCTCTCGCGTGTCACCTGGTTGTTGCTCGAAGTCTGATTGAACCTTCCGGTCAAGGCTAAGACTCGCAGTTTTATATCTTCGATGGCCTTTTGCCCCTGACTGAAAAACAAATTTAGGTAAATAAAGTGTAATTTTTCGTCAATTATCACGCGCTTCTCACATGCCAACGCAATGTAGTTAGTGTAATTCATAGATTACGCCTCTGTGATATATGGCAAAAATCATACGACTCTTATCAGTAGCATAAGAAACAAGCTATATATGCAAGGCATACGGAATCACATATTCAAAGACATTCGTACACGAGGAAAGAAGTTGTAAGTAAAAATTACGGGGATAGCACTAAACCGGTACTGCAAATTCTTCGCTGGCACAATTTTTACAGTGCTGCAAGTGAAATTCATTTTTGGCGCAACCCTCAAACCTAACCTGATATACAGGAGCTTAGCCCAGTATGGGACATACCCAATTACGGGACACCTTTGTTTTCCAAGTATTGTTGCTAAGTAGAAAAATTTTAATATGGTATACTTAAGTATCATATGAAAAACTATTTTGTTCAAGATATTAAAAATATATGGA